>OLKM01006406.1:0-14363 GCA_900291075.1 Melanogrammus aeglefinus
GTTTATTCTCATAAAGAGTGATCCAGCACCACATATCGAACCATCACGTTACAATAATTCAACTCGAGTTTTGTTTTTTTACAAGTGGTGGGTACAAAATTATTCTTGACGAAAACAGCTCCCAACCCAACTTTAAAAATAGATTAACGGCAATATTTTTTTTTATCGCCCGATAAAAGTCTTGCGTTAAGCCGATAACGGTCCACCACTAGTCGATACCTTCAATTAGTATTACCAAAGAAATGTTAAATGAATGATTTGAAGTCTAAATGGAGTAAACAATGTAAACATTAAATGGGTCTTCATTGAGATTACATTAATACACAACATGCACGCTCTGTGTGGAGGGACACAGCCAAAGACAATGTAGGACTATGTTTGGTACATGAGATAAAATAAAACAACCCTCAAAATAGTCAAGGATAAAATGATGTTACATTTATGTAGAACTTCAACTTGAAATAATCGTACAAAAACTTAAAGAACATCAACCGGAGAACTATATAAGTCAACGCCAGCTTGACTTGTACATTATGAATCAAATGTCCTGACAACTAGCGCCGAGGTTTGAGTGACATGTCTGATGGCCCTTCCTCGCCCCTAATTTCTATTGGACAGGTGCCCATCTCAAAACCCTTAATACTAAAATTATTAGGTCAAATTTAAACGTCAACCTCACATTTATTGGTAACGATTGAAGTTTGTAAAAAAAATTACAATAATCCTGCCATATTCTGGCAGCGCAGCTAGAACGTCCTCAAGCACTAGCCTCAACGTAAGTTAATGAGACCAACGGAAAATATACTACTGCTCATATTATTGAAGTGTGTTGATTTGTTAAACATTTGAACGAAGGTGAACGGTTATATATTGACCAAGTTACGAAGTCTGAATTAGTTGGAGTGTCAGAGAATGGGCAGACGGCTCAGCTGTCTGCTCCCATTGACTTCCATTGTAAAAAAAAAAATAATAATAATAATAATTCACAAGTAGAATATTGTATTGAGTCTCTAGGTAGAGAATAATGAAGGAAGAAAGAGAAAAAGAAAGAATACAACTTAAAGGTCCCATGGCATGCTACTTTATGGATGCTTATACGTGTTAGTGGGCCCTTAATACAGTTTCATTTTCTTTCAAGAAATTCAGCCTTGGTGCAGAATTACAGCCACTACAAGCCAGTCCCACAATGAGCTTTCCATAAATTTGCCGTTTTTAGAGGAGGGTCAAGTTGGAGGTTGGGGGTGGCCCTGAGCAGCTTGCGGTCCAATGCGCTCGTGTTTACAGCGGCTGTATCGCAATGGCGAGGCGCACACAGCTTTCGACCGTGTTCTGTAAATAGTCTAGAACAGGGGTCTCAAACTCCCGGCCCGAGGGCCATTCCCGGCCCGCGGGCCACTTCCGGCCCGCGGCCCCCCTACATCCGGCCCGCATCTTGACGTGAAAAGTAAATTTAATTGTCTAAAAAAAAAATCTTGGCGTAAAAAGTTAAATACAATTTAGCCCATCAAGTTTATTTTTATTTATTTGTTTTCCACAATTACAAGAATAATTTTGCGTGCAATTTAAATTAAAAAAAAACCTAATAACAAATAAATAAACGGACCCAAAATGATTTCACGGGAAGTGCTGGCGACATGAAAGAGCAGCGCAGAAGAAGAAAAGGTAAATAGTAGGAGAAGAAGAAGCAGAAGATGTCGCTCTCCAAACGTAAGAGAAAAGTGGATGACGAACACAGACAATTCCAAGAAAGATGGACATTACAATATTTTTTTGTTGAGTTCGGTGGAAATGCCATCTGTCTGATATGTAAAGAGAAACTTGCCGTTCATAAGGAATATAATCTCAAGTGACATTACGCGACTAAACACGAAGAGCAGTATGAGAAATACAGCGGAGATGACAGGAAAAGGCGAGCCGAGCAGCTTCAAAGAGGACTGTTATCCCAGCAAGAAGTTTTCCACAAAGCTGCTAAGGAAAGCGATGCTGCTGTCCAGGCAAGTTACGGCAAACACTGTTATCGGCAAACACTGTGGCAGAGCGGATTAATGGACTTTCTGATAATATCTATGAACAGTTACATGACAAAGCAAAAAGTTTCACTGCATTCTCTGTGGCACTTGATGAAAGTACTGACGCAACAGACAATGCTCAGCTTGCAATATTCATCAGAGGTGTGGATGACAGGTTTGAGGTGACAGAAGAGTTGCTCAGTGTGTGTCCGATGCACGGACCACACTAAAGCGAAAGATATATTTCAGCAACTGTGTGACGCGATGGAGCGGCTTGGTCTGCCGTGGAACAGGCTGGTGGGCATTACAACCGACGGTGAGCCGTCCATGACCGGCAAAAAAAATGGACTGGTTGCGCTGGTTCAGAGAAAGTTAGCGGAGGGAAAATCTGACCCAGCGATCGCGCTGCATTGCATTATACATCAGCACGCGCTGTGCAGCAAATGCTTGAAATTTGAACATGTCATGTCTGTCGTCGTGAAATGCGTGAATTACATCAGGTCCAGAGGATTGCAACACCGCCAGTTCCGTGCCTTTTTGGAAGAAATCGAAGCCTCGTATGGTGATGTACTGTATTTTACTGAGGTGCGGTGGCTCAGCAGGGGAAACGTGCTGAAGAGATTTTTTGAGCTAAGAGCTGAAGTAAAAATATTCATGGAAGATGGCAGACTGGATGTTCCTGAACTAGATGATCCAAAATGGATAATGGATTTGGCATTCCTTGTGGATGTAACACAACAACTAAACATCCTGAACATCTTAAAGCTGCAGGGTCCTGGTCAGCTCATCACAACAGCCTATGAGAGTGTGAAGGCCTTCTGCACAAAACTGAGACTGTGGAAAACTCAACTGTCTGCAAAAAACCTCTGTCATTTTGCTGCATGCACACCTTTGGCAGAAGAGGGAACAGTATTCAGTGGTGATCAATATGTCTCTGCTATTGAAAACCTGCAGCAAGAGTTTGATGAGCGATTTGCTGATTTCAAGGCTCACTGTGACACTTTCTAGCTGTTTGCAGACCCCTTCTCAGCTGATGTGGAGAGTGTCCCCAGCAAGTTGCAAACTGAACTTATTGACTTTCAGTGCAGCAGTGAACTGAGAACTAAATTCAGAGAGGCACAGGGAAAAGCAGAAAAGACTGGTGAGTTCCTCAGAGAGCTGCCTCCTTTATTCCCAGAGCTGTCCAGAGTTTTCAGTCGTGTTATGTGCCTTTTTGGGAGCACATATGTGTGTGAGAAGCTGTTCTCTACAATGAACTTTAATAAAAGCAAGTACAGGACAAGGCTTACAGATGCTCATCTTGAGGCTGTACTCGAGTTTCAACTGCAACGTCCATCAGAGTAAATACAGCTCAGCTATGTGAACAGAAGCGCTGCCAGGTATCTGGCAAGAAATAAAGCGCAAATGGACTCAGAAGTGATTTGTCTGTTGAGTGAAATGTTAAAATTGGTTATTGAAGGTAAAAATTGCCCTAACTGTTAAAATGTGCAAAGCTAGAGTTCTTTTTTGTGTTGTTATTTAATATGAAGACAATATGAACATAAGTGCTGTCAGTTCATGAAAGGCTTTGATAAGTTATTTAAGAATGAGGCCAAAAACATTTGCACTTACTGTGAATTTAATAGTTTTGTAATATTATCATATATTTGAAAATAAACCCCGTTTTCTGAAATATTAGATTTTTTTAATACTTGTCTCGAACAAGTGGCCCCCCACTGAGATGGCAGTGCCAGCAGTGGCCCCCAGCTCATTTGAGTTTGAGACCCCTGGTCTGGAACTCCCGTGTGCTCCGGCGGGAGTCCTGGAGCTCTATATCTAAATCATATCATACATAGATATCTATATCATATAATATATATTATCACGGCCAAAAGCTGTTTGCGCCTCCAGACGATATTATGAATCTCAAACAACTGCGTTGGGTTCTCCGACGTCTCTGGTTCTTCTACTTCCACATCAATCTGAAGTAGACTGAACCACGACATGGAGGAGAAAGGGATTGTAGACTGCGATTGTTTCCCGCCAGACCCCCGCTGCCGAGGCACCACCGTCTCGGAAGCGGGCAGCGCCGCGGCGGTGGTGCTTCAAATTCAGCAGAGGAGGGGAGGTAACCTGGCAGGGGACCATAGGCAGGCTAGGGGATCTCATATTAATGTTAGACAACCTCATAAGGTGACATTTTCTTGCCATGGGACCTTTTAAGAAGAACAACAGTTAAGTGCTGCATGCAGCACTCGCCTAATGAGCTGGCACATTCATCTAGTTCCCAGGCTATAGATCTCTGATGGCATACTGTATGTCTGACTAGAGTCAATTAATGCCAACAGGCATGTCTCTTACTATTATCGAATGTAAAGGGTTATTTGATATCATCTAAAACAGGGGTGCCCAATACGTCGATCGCGATCGACTGGTCGATTGCAGGGCCAATGAGAGTAGCTCACAGAACTCACCATGAAAAACAAAAAAAACGCGGTTTTCAGAAAAGCAATTCATCCAATCATATAATGATATTAAAATGTGCCCGCTGATTGACGTGTAGACAGGCCAGTCTGCTTGTTGCTAAAAAGTTTGTTACACCATTACCATAACAACCATAATGTATCTACCTGGCCTACTACAGACAAGCGCCAATTGCTTTCCTTTTTTCGCTGCATTTACGTTTGCTCGATTCTCTGTGTGGTAGCCTACGAAATATGATTCGGAAATGAATGAGGGAGGTAAAGAAATTAAAAAAAAATCGAAGACTTACCATTTCCATCAAGGAATGGGAAGAGGACTTCTTATTCACGATGTCATGTCACAACTCAAAGTGTGTCTGTCTTATCTGTCGATCCAGCATTGCACTTCCAAAGAAGGGGAATGTAGAGAGAGACACATTTTCGAATGGTTCATCGAACCTTTGATACGGACTTTTCTCCAAGCAGTGAATTGAGAAAAGAGAAAGGTGAGGGAGTTGAAGTCTCAGCTTCTTGGACAGCAGTCTCTTTTTTACTCGGCCAACATCGAAGCCAAGGCCGCAACAGAGGAATCGTTCCGGGTGAGTCGCACAATTGTTAGGCACAAAAAGTGTTTCCAGGATGGAGTTATGGTGAAGGAAGCCTTCATTGAAGCATCAGATGCGTTATTTAAAGAATTTAAAAAACAAAACGGAAATAATGTCTGCAGTCAAAGCTGTTCAATTGACAAGAAATACAGTGACCAGGCGATGCGAAATGATGGGCAACAACTTAGTACAGCAGCTTGCTAAGGACATTGACTTGTTGCGAGTGCTTCTCGCTACAGAATGGAACGAGTCTAACCGACATCACAGACAAAGCCCAGTTGTGCATTTTTATTTCGAATGGTTCACATGATATGACTGCAAAAGAGGAACTTTTAACAGTTTCTGCATATGAAACGCACACACACGGGGGAGGACATTTTTTTCCGATTTTCAAAACCTTTATCGACAAAGACTAAGATTCCAGTGTGCAAGTTGGTATCTATATCACGACGGACGGGGCGCCTGCCAATGGTAAGGCTGCCGTAATGGATTTGTTGCCAAATGCCGAGAGGATGAAGCGTTTCCTGACTTTCTAAGTTACCAATTGTAATCATACACCAACAAAGCGTTGTGTGCGAAAATGTTGAACATGAAGGAGATCGTGGACGTAGCAACAAAAGTGGCCTGTTCTATCCGTGCAAAATCTCTCCAAAGACGACTCTTCCGCTTGCAGCTTGAGGAGGCTGACAGTGACCACACAGAGCTACTCCTTCACACAGACGTAAGGTGGTTGAAGTAGGGGGAAATTCCTTCAACGATTTTGCGATCTCCTTCCCGAGATAAAGCAGTTCCTTCAGGAGAAAAAACATGCAGAATACGAGCAACTTAATGATGATCGTTGGTTGCTTGATTTGGCGTTCCTAACTGATGTGTCAAACATGCTCAATGAGCTAAATGTGGAATTACAGGGCAAAGAGAAACTCGTGATCAATATGATAAGCACAGTGAACGCCTTCAAAGGAAAACTTAAACTGCTTTCTTCAAAGATCCAACGCCATGATCTGGGAAACTTTAGCAACCTTGCATCTGAGCTGAATAATCAAGAAAAGGACTCAACGGAGTTTGACAGTGCATGTTATGCAAAACAGATCGACACCGTCCTGTCAGACTTTGACAGGAGATTTCAAGACTTCGCTCTACTCGAGCCAGTTGCTACGTTCATGTGCTTCCCTTTTCGGGAGGATGCTGAGATCGATGTCCTCGCTTCCAAAATCTCAACAATGTTTCAGCTCAGTTTCTGCTGAAGTTTGAGGATGAGAATCTTGACACTGCAAAGCAGAACATTAACCTGAAGGCCAGGGCCAAATGAACAGTTCTGGAGTTTGCTCACAGAAGAAAAGTATCCCAACATGAGAAAATGTGCAACATCTCTGACTGCAATGTTTGGATCTACGTACTTGTGCGAGTCAGCCTTTTCACGTATGAAAATTATAAAATCCAAATACCGCTCCACCCTGACCGACGATCATTTGGAGGCGTGTCTAAGACTAACTATCAGTAGCTATTGCCCGGACTATGCATCCCTTGTGGACTCCATCCAATGCAAGTCATCATCTGAATAAGTTAACCTACTGACCACTAGGGCTGTCAAAATTGCTCAAAAATGACATTCGAATATTCGTTTTGAAAAAAATCACGAATTCGAACTATTCGAATATCTGGTTGCCTATTTTACGCAGTTGCCCGTCAATATGGTCAATAATGCGACAAAACCATGGTTCAAATTAGTGGGATAATATATATCCTATAAACAAGCCCAGTAACGTGGAGGCCTAATCATGAAAAGCCACCAACTTTGTATGGCTTGCATTTTCACCACCAACACCTGCAAGCGCGCAAACTATAGTAATCTGAAGAAGACGCGCCCGCTTCTGAATGTTACAAAGTAGCCTATGCTAGTGGTAACGTTCCTTGCTTTGCTTACCATTTATCGAGAAGGCCTATTAAAATCGATAAAGAAAAAAATGCATGTCGCCTACGTCTTCCACCATGTCAGCGAAAGGGCCAGCCACTACGCACCGTTCGGATTCATGAAAAAAAGCTTTCCCGGACTTTGCCGAGAACTCACACCGGGTGCGCCGTGGACAGATGTGCCCGCATGTTGCTGGTTGTCGAGTGGTAGGCTAATTCAACCTTTGCACAGCTTGCAAATAAACCTTATGCCTGTGCTCAACAATTTTTCCTCGCTGAGCCTAAAAGCCAAAAAACCTCCACACGGCACTTGTAAGGTTGCGGGGGGTTATGATCTCCCTCCCCGACTCTGATGCAGCCGCGACGTGTTCTGTATTTTCAGCCATTTTTTCATATGATAACGGTTTTTCATCACATATAATCTCATGACGTAGCTGTTTTTGGTTTTTGCGTTGCTGTGATTGGTTTACATTTCCCGGGTATGTGTGCGTATGCGTACAGTACGTACAGTATCAGATCACGTACAACTTCCCGCGCACATGCACGTACAGTAGTAGCCTATCAGATTACGCTGTAGGCCTACAGTAGCCTATCAGATTACTTTGTACAGTATGTGTTCTATGTTTGCCGTCTCGTTGAGAGTGCTGGTGGGCGGCGGCTTTCGCTGGGCAATTTCCTTAACTTTAAAACGAGGGACATCGCGAACAGACATAGGCTCATTCACAAAGCAGATAGAGGCGCTTGTACCGCGGGAGTGTTTTTTCACATTCGAATATTAATTTTCACGTTCGAATTCGGGTTTTTGGATACATATTCGAACGAATATTCGAACCTCGAATATTCGTTGACAGCCCTACTGACCACTGATGTGAACATGCCCCTGTGTATGCAAAAAAAAGACTACATGCATAAAGTTAATTGGCTGAAAGTTTCAATGTTTGAACAGTGAATTGTAGTGTCCTAGTGTTAAAAAAGTGTCCTAGTGTTATTTGATCATAAATGTAGGCCTACTGAATTTTATTGGCAATGTAATGTGAACCTGCCACATGAAAAAAAAAAAATGGCTACATGCAATGTACACATAAAGTTAATAGTACACATAAAGTTAAAGTTAATGAAAGTTTCAGTTTGAACAGTGAGAGTGACAGTGTATTGTGGGCCAAATGCCACTATCTATGTATGTATGTTAAAAGAAAATCCTAAATAAAAAAAAGTTACATTTCAATGTGTGGATTTTTTTAATCATAAATGTAGGCTACTAAATTGTACAGGCAATGTAATGTCACTGTGTATGAAATCACATGCTGATTAGTAGCCTCTATTGTGGATGTTACTGTTATTTCAGGGTTGGTATGGAAATTAAAACTCAATCGTAAAATAATTAAACTTGTCATTTAGTGAAATAGCCCGTATGACACTGTGTGTTCGTTTTGGTATTGTAAATTTAAAAAAGACAATGTGCGTAAAAGATGGTGTGCATAGTTAGTAGATCATTCTGACCCAGACACTTAGAAGGTAGATCACCATTCAGAAAAGTGTGGGCACCCCTGATCTAAAACATCAGAGTCTGAAGTAGGGATGGGCATTTCTGGCAAAAATACTATTCGATATTCGCTGAGAAATATTCGAATAATATTCGAAAATCGCTCAATCAAGAACCCCCACGCAGGCACGCACCTCGGATACACGCACGTACAATGACACAGGGAGAGGCTTTTATGACTTGTATGAAATCAATCTGTTTATTTAACAACTGAGCCAACATTCAACATCAAAATTATTTCAACGTGGGCTTAAGGCAGATAGAACTACATGCGCCGAAAACAGATCGCTATATATTTATTTATTTTACTGAACACAGCCTGCATGACGGTGAACTAGACACATCAAAAATATAACTTCACACGGTGTGTCTTTTTACAATATTATTTGTTACTAGCATTCGTGGTGTTGATCAGCAGAGAAGTAGTCCCCAAAAGACGTTGACGTCGCTTAGGCAACCGAGGACGCTATTCACCACCGGAAGTTGAGGAAGGCCCATGCAAGTCAACGGAGCGTTCAACAGCATTGAGAAGAGCCGTGTAAATTGTGCGTTCAAACCAAACGCGACGGGGCGACAAGATCCCATAGAAAGTGAACGTAGAGATGCGTATCGGGCGAATTTTTCCCGAGAGAAAACTGGCGACAAGTTTTGATTATTCGCGCCACACTTTCGCCGAGCACAGGCGAGCGCGTTCACGAGGACATTACAATATGAATAGACTGCGTTGGGTCCTCCGACGTCTCTCCCTCTTCCACAAAAGGTAAAGACATGCCAATGGTGGTTATCTTGTTGTGGCTCGACAAATTAGACAAAACTTGCACAGCGACAGATTATGATTTGTGGCGCGACAAAACTCCGGCGACATCGCGAACAGGCGACAAATGTCGCGTTTGGTGTGAAAAAAACATTTATTATTCGATATTCTACGTGACTCCGACTATTCGACGATCGTTGCCCATCCCTAGGCTGAAGACCCTTCTTTGAATTGATTGAACTTTTACTAGGGTACAATGTTTTCTCTTGACCAATACAGATTTAAGGAAAAGATTATGTTCCCTCAGGCCCCGCCCCTTATTTGCAATGGTAACCTTGCCACCACCTCGACCAGTTCAGAGGAGGATAGCAGACCCGGTGTTGACCCGGCAACGGCTGATACCCCTGACGCTTGCAGAGCGCCGATGACCTTCCTTGTCTCCTCCCTTCCTCCTATTCTGACCTCACTCAGCCTTCTCACCCCCGGACTGGCCAAGGACTGCTTCTACGGTAACAACATACACACACACACACGCACAAACAATCAAACAATCAAAAAACACACAAAACCCAAGGGTTTAGAAACTCTAAAACTCGGTTTAGGGTAATGAATGGGTCCATCGTTTTTCATTGTGTTGGTCTCTGAGGCTTTGGGTAAAAATTATAGTTTTTTTTTTCAGTAGTCTACCAGAAACAAATGATGTGCAGTAGAGCAACTTGAGCTGTGTTTTATCGGCTTATCACTGCTCTTTATCGCTGTATCTTTCCAACAAGTGTCCTGTCTATATATTCGAATAACAGTTGCACTGAATCTGTGTGCGTGTGCGCCGCGCCCGCCCGCGTTCTTCCTGGTTATCCATGGGCTCACCCCTGATAGTAGAGTTTAGTGAGTTTAGTGACACCGCACAAAGCCCGTGCCTCCGTGGTGGCATAAAGAGAGCGCAACAAGCGCACTGAGCCCAATAGTATTGCGCACTCAGTGGCATGATAAAAATATGAGGATGAAATATAAAAATCAAGTTGCTGTCGAGCGCTTCTTCCCGAGGCCCGCCATGCTTCCGTAGGCAAAGGGACCTCGGTTAGCCTTAAATTGTTGCCCAAATAAAATGTGCTCTTTACCCAATACATCACCCTTACGGTGCATGCAAATCCACCCAAGTCACTGCAATCACCCAGACACTTCACATAGTTATTAGTTCATCACTTATTTCATAAACTATAATGATACGATAAGCATCTACAGTCAGTCAGTACGTTGATTTACCTTTGAGCATTTCCTATTATAGGCTGTGTAAAATGATGTTTAGAATTAACATGTGCAGGGCTCAGCGCTAAGGTTTTTTTCCATTTGCCCGGACGGGCCAGTGAGTCTGAATTCTACTTGCCCGAAGTCAATTCTCACTGGCCCCAAATGTAAATAGTTTTTTTTATTAGTGGTTATCAAATGACAACAAAGATTCAGGTAAAGTGTTATATTTGATAACAGGTGGAAACACATCTGCTCACATCAGTGGCAGAGTCTGCCAGGACACTGAAGAACTTTTTGGCTTTAGGGTGCGCAAAAATGGTTCCCAAAGGTCATCAAATATGACCATGGCAAACCTTAAAAGAGACAAAATTTGTACCCAGTCCAACCCCGTTCTTCTGTTGAAATGTAATCACACTGGGGTACACGTAAATGGTCCGGTCTTCGTGACCTGTTAAGCTGTGGTTATCAGCTTTGTGATAACCACGTTTGCCTCCGCGTTCTGTTAAGTAAAAAGAACCGGCAAGGCACCGGAGGACGGGTTATCAGCAGCCCGCTTAGCTGCCATGCAAGCAAGATGCTGCTTGCTCTTATCGTGACACTCAAGCATCTGAAAGATGACGTTCCTTTAAAAAACGATCCGCTTTTGTCCGCCGTTGACGGGAACTTAAGGCAAACCTCGCAGAACATAGTTGGTGATTCCTCCACATCCTTGAGTATAACCCAGGGGAACTCCTTCTTCTAGGATGCTTGAAAAGTTTGCTTACGCTTGAGCTCGTATGCAGCCATCTCCTAGTTCCTTCATCAACTGACTGCGGCGGGCCCCCGCTACCTGCCGGGAGTCACGGCGATTCTCGATTTTGATTGGCCGAAGCCACATTCAAAATAAAATCAAAATAGTATAACACCAAGAATTACAAGCATTTATCCGACGAAGGGCAAGGGGGGGGGTGGGGGCACACAATAATAACTTTATTAGTGATCGTTTATTTTTTTGCTTCGACTCCTCCACTTGCCCGAACGGGCAAGCGGGTTGTCATAGTTACTTGCCCGATGGTTTTTTTTTACTTGCCCCGGGACGTCGGGCAATCCTTATTCTTGAGCCCTGATGTGTATCAAGAAAGACATCGTCACAGCTGTTGCCGTTGGACATGGCTAAAACCTGCTGTGCATATGTCTTCCCGCATCAGTCAGGTATCCAACGAGTGACGCTCTTATTCCCGCTCGCTCTCCTTGCTTGACTGAGATCTAGAATCTAGGATCAATTGCTTTTGCTTGGGTCCCCGGATATTAACACTGAGTTTCATACATTTAATTTTGCAGCAGAATTTGCCATGTGGAATTTGGTGACGTTGAAAATATTTAAGTTGAATTTGGAACATTGAAATAAAGGCATAAATATTCAACCCGGTATCACGCGATTTCGTGCTCATGCGCACAAACGGTAATCTATTGAATCGTGTCCCAGAGCACGATTGTCCGACTTTTTTCGTGCTACGTAGCAAATAAACAAAGAGTAAGAAACGAAATGTAAACCAATGCATTCTCAATGGGAGCATTTCTCCGATGTTTTCGTGCTACACAGAACGAAATGTAAACCGATGCATTTTGTATGGGAGTGTTGTACAGACTGACTGACAAAAACCTTTACATATGTACACTCACCGGCCACTTTATTAGGTACACCTTGCTAGTACCGCGTTGGACCCCCTTTTGCCTTCAGAACTGCCTTAATCCTTTGTGGCATAGATTCAAAACAGGTACTAGAAACATTCCTCAGAGAGTTTGGTCATATTGACATAAACAAGCATCAACGCCAGTTGGTGCAGAATTTGTCGGGCTGCACACTCCATCATGCAAATCTCCCGTTCCACCACATCCCAAAGGTGCTCTATTGGATTGAGATCTGGTTACTGTGGAGGCCATTTGAGTACAGTGAACTCATTATCATGTTCAAGAAACCAGTCTGAGATGATTCGCACTTTATGACATGGCGCGTTATCCTGCTGGAAGTAGCCATCAGAAGATGTGTGGATGGGCATTCGATTAAGTTGACTTAATCGATATTTTTACATTAAAATTTAGTTCCGACCAAGTATAACAGCACTGGGACTTTTAACTAGACATGTATCACTTCCGTCCTTTATGTTCCGCTAGCTAGTGTGTGCGTTGCTATGCAACAGTTCAGTCCCAGTCCGCGGATCCATTTTGTGTTGGCGGTAGGCCAAATAAATCATTAAATAAACCAAACAAATGTTAAACTAATTAATGGTGCTTGGTAGAACTGTTGGTATAAAAAGCAATATCACACTCGAGGTCGTGCCTGTTGGTGAATATCAGCACGGCTGTGATACAACGCACTCCCTCTCGTGTGATATTGCTTAAGTATTTATATGAAAATACAACAGTTTTCCTCATTGCGATCTTTATTATTAGATGAACAACTCAGTTAACCTAAACTAAGCAACGGAGCCTGCAGCTCGAAGCCGGTGCCTCATAAACATAACTAAAAATAATAACACAACCCTAGTTCTCTTCCCAAAATAATAACTAATATAAAAAAAAATCATGTTATAACTTAACCAAAAATGTATTGTACTTGATTCGGACAGGTTTTGCCAAATGTAACGCAAAATATATATATAGAAAATAAGAAAGAGGCAGAGAAAGAGGCGGAGGGACCAATGGAATTAGGCTTTAGTACAAGCTTCTGAACATTAGAAACTAGTAAACTCCACACAACTTCAGCACCAGTCTACGGATATTTTGTTCCAGAAGATGAGCATGTTGACATGCTTTGGGGTAGATGTGGGACCGCACGCGCGGTGCGTGCACCGTCAGTCTTCCAGCCCCGAAAAACACCCGCTCTCGAGGGGGACCCGACATGTGCCGTTGAATGCACAAAATACCCCTCCGTGCTGGCCTATAGTGCTTCCCAATCAAAGTCAATTTTTTAAATTCATAATTGGTCCACACCAAGACTTCGCTGTTGGCCTTCATCCGCTTCATTGACTTACGTTTTGAAAATACATTGGCGTGTTCCCAATACCATACTTATCCGGACGTACTAGGCCTAAGTTTGAGTACGCAGGGCGTTCCGATTTCAGGATCGGCGTTTGAAAATTAAGTGGACATGTTTTTTGCGGGGGAGGAGCCGCAAATTTAAAATATTGCCCCTGTGTGGTAAATGTTTAATTGCCCACCCGGCCATTAGTTTAATCGATGAAAAATTGTACGTAATCGCGAAATCTTAACGATTCCAATTAGTCGATCGAATCGATTAATCATGCCCATCCCTAATGGAGTACACTGGTCATAAAGGGATGACATTGGTTCAGCAACAATATATCGGTAGGCTTGTTGCGGTTGACACGATGCTCAATGGTACTAAGGGTGCCCAAAAGTGTCCAAGAAACTATCCCCCACACCATTGCACCACCACCACCAGCCCTGAAACCGTTAATACAAGTCAGAGGATCATGCTTTCATGTTGTTTACGCCAAATTCTGACCCTACCATCCGAATTCGCGCCAGCAGAAATCAAAGACTCATCAGGACCAGGCACCTTTTTTTCCAAGTCTTTCTTTGTCCAATTTTGTTAGCCTGTGCGAATTGTAGGGATGTGAAAAAGTCAAATTTTTCATGGTCGAATAATCAGTAAGTGGTATGAACGAATAATCGGGAGATATTCGATTGTTTGGGGGGGGGGAGGGGGGGGGGTGCGGAAATAACGACGGTGGAACACTTTTTCGCAGTTGGTGCTGCGATGCGAAAATGACAACGGATGACCTGTTCGTTATTAATTTATATATTTGTGAAAATGCTAATGTAAGTATTATCAACCTTACTTTGTGG
>OLKM01006407.1:0-14362 GCA_900291075.1 Melanogrammus aeglefinus
TGTGCTGCTGGAACCCAACACCAGCCCGTCTCCTGTGTGTGACTGTCTCCGTGCCGCGATCTCACTGTATTCTGAAATGTACTTGCGGATGTAGTTACCATGCCGGAGAAACGTGCAGGGATGTGACTCCGTGGAACGCATGCGTGATGGCGCTGGTGGTGGATCTGCTTTGCAGGGCCGGTCGAAATGTAATATTCGCCCCACATACGGGGACACCTGTCGAGCCGAATTTGCATTCGCGGATTCACCTGAGTTACCGCCTCGCACTTCGAGCACCTTGTGTAGTTGCATCGTGTTCAGCAACACTGCGCCCTCCGATCTGATGTCTCACGATGACTGAGCGATGGAGGCCCGCGAAACATCTGGTTCCATGGAGACCGCGAAGACACTTCGCCTTGCAGATTGATGCCCGAAGGGCACTCGCAGCATCGAGAACTCCCAAACGGTTGCCCTGAGCGGTGACAGGAGGAGATTCTTATCGAGGCAGCCTCCAAAGATTCTTGGCATCCAACAGAAAAGCTCGTGCGCCTGGACATCTGTGTTCCTACCTCCCCACACTGCGCATTGGGGTGGTGGCCTTCAACGCTGTTTATGCTTTTGGTTGAGCACAGCCCTGACCGTCTTGTCTCTTGTTGCGTCCACCAGATAAGACCCATCGTTTCTCTGTGACTGGTTTAACACACCCGATTGCCTGCAATACCTCAAGCTCGCTTTGACTTCTGTCCCGCATTGCAACAGGGGACGCGGTGGTGGCGGACCACAGATGCACATTGGGATCCAAGCTCATGAGTACCAACGAAGTTTCCCAGCTCGCTGACAGTTCGTCGTACTGAGCAAACTGTAGCTCATCGTCGTGTTGTCCTCACACTGACCTGGTGGACATCAGGGCTCATTTGGACTCATATCCATGTTCTTTGCACGCCCTGAAACCTAGCAGGGTTGTACCTCCTTGTCACCACAAAGAAAGGCAGGAGGTGATACTGCTCTTTAGGCGACATGGCAGTGTGACGGTGCCGCTGGTCTCGATCCTGGTGCCCCCATAAGCGACAAGGCTGACAGCTTTCCCTTGCTCAACTAGGTGTTCTCCCTTTGCTACTCTTCTGTAAGTCTTAAGTGACATCACATTGCATCTCGCCCCTGTGTCAACTTTCATTTCCAGACGTTTGTTGTTTATGTCCATGGTGACAAATCCCTCATCTTTCTCAGCAGTTTCGGAGTTAACGCAGTCCACATAGAATAACCCCTCATCGCACGTCGATTCCGCCACCTCGATTTCGTTCACCGAACGTCTCATAAACCTACCTAGTTGGCTGCGTGGTTTAGACTTGCAGCACTGTTTGTAATGGTTTGACTTCCCGCAGCCGTGACACTGTTTTCCGAAAGCAGGGCAGTTTTCCCGCCTGGCTGCGTGGCTACCTCCACAGTTTGGGCAATTTGCGGTTTGTGGAGCGTATAGTGGCTTGGGTCTGGCTAAACTGCTTGGGGGCTGGCTTGACCGCGTCAACGCCTGGTAGCTGCTGTTGCGAGAGTTTTAACTGCTTTCCTAGTCATCTCTCGTGGATTCCGGGCGATTGAAATGGCTTTGGCAAAAGTGAGCTCACTATACCCTCAACAGGGCTTTCCTCAAGGTGTCACTGGTAACGCCGCGAATGATGCGACCACTATTAGCTCGTCGGTATCTCCCGAAGTGACAGCCATATAGCTTTGATCCTCAGATCGCTAATAAATGATTCCAATTGTCCACCTTGCTTTTGTTTCGTGTTGAAACTTGTGCGCCTGTCCAATGTCCGGTTTGTTTGAGGGTTGCAGATTTCGGCGAACTTCCTTTTCAAACATTCTGGGTCTCTCTGGACTCGGCGGGAGTGACAATTCGTGAACTGTCCTTCCACCGTCGGGAACGCCCGCACCTCTGGGCATAGCACGAATGAACGCTCCGCGCTCGATGGCCTCTGGTCCGGCGATGTTGAGAAGGAATGTAAGCTTGGGTCTTAGCTGGCTTGTCGTATGGTGCCGCGCGCGATGTAATGATGTTCGTATCCCTTTCAAAAACTCGCCAATTCTCGGCGATGTTTTTCATTAAAGACGAGGGGTCGGGTCTGCGAAATCCATCCATCACTGGGAAGAAACGAGGGCGCCGTTGACCGTTGTTGATGTTGTGGCTAACAAACAAACGTACGTACGAACAAACACTACTAACGTAACCGGTAAAGAAAATTATAAACTCGCAGGCGAGAAGGTCCGTCCGGCATCTGACACCATGTAAAACGTTACTCTTCTACTCAAGGACAACGCGACACCAGGTTACCGTTACTGTAGGTTTATTGAAGTGAAGTGCTCGCGCCAGACACATAACATAAGAAACATAATAAGAGTTCTGATTGGCCAACGTCATATCAGTACGGTGGCCAGTGATAGACAATCGAAGCAGAACTAATCATTTACAAGATGATCTACAAATATGACAGCTTTTGGCCACCCGTTTCTACTTAAAATAGTCTGTGATAACTAACAATACGACAGCTTTTGGCCACCCGTTTCTACTTTTGCCTTTGATTCTGAGAAATTGTAACAATTTACGGATATATTAAATGCAGGTGCACTGCTCTGTAGGCAAACCGCGACGGAAACAAGGGTAGCTGCTTCATCTGTTCTTTTTAGAATGGTATGGCTTGATGTTTATTGTACCTAGCCATCTATTGTCTTGTTCTTGGCTATTTGAATGAAAGTCCGCGTCCGCGTCGATGCCTCGCAAGTCCAGTGTCCGAGCGGACGTTGCCATGACAGTTTGAAAATTGTGCTTTTTGACAAAAAAAAATTGAAAATACGTGTCCCTGATCACGAACAATAGATTAAAATAATGTGACAGTGTCACTTATTTTCCTAAGACCGGGTTGAAGAACACCATACCTACAGTGAAGCATAGGGGTGGAAACATCATGTTTTGGGGCTGTTTTTAGGACGACTGATCCGTGTGTCGTAAAGAATGAATGGGGCCATGTATCGTGAGATTTTGAGTGGAAACCTCCTTCCATCAGCAAGGGCACTGAAGATGAAACTTGGCTGGGTCTTTCAACATGACAATGACCCCAAACACACCGCCCGGGCAACGAAGGAGTGGCTTCGTAAGAAGCATTTCAAGGTCCTGGAGTGGCCTAGCCAGTCTCCAGATCTCAACCCCATAGAAAATCTTTGGAGGGAGTTGAAAGTCTATGTTGCGCAGCGAAGGCCCAAAAACATCACTGCTCTAGAGGAGATCTGCATGGAGGAATGGGCCAAAATACCAGCAGCAGTGTGTGAAAAGACTTACAGAAAACGTTTGACCTCTGTCATTGCCAACAAAGGGCATGTAACAAAGTATTGAGATGACATTTTGTTATTGACTAAATACTTTTTTGCCCCACTGTACAGTATATATACAGACCACTACAACAATTAAAAATATTTCCATGCTAACTAGTGTAATGTCTATTACCAAAACTGCCACACACATTAAACCTAATTAATCAGTTATTTTATTAAACTACAGCCTCAGGGCTCTGACTGCAATACCTCCTGTCCATTGTTGCAACAGCTCTACTTCTCTTCTTAGTATTACAGTGCCTGACTTACTATGGCTCTATAGCATGTTGTTTAGCTTTTGCTGCATTTGTATAGTTGGTTCAAGAAGGACCAAGGTTTTCCAATAAGAATATTCTGTTAAAAAGGATCTCAAAAAATGTCTTAGAGCCAGAAGGTTTACAATTACCTTGCTGCCAGGTGGCGAATACTGGGAAGGGCTGTGGAATGTTCCATTGACACAGCTGAGGATGTCACGAAGGCTTGTGTGGCTCTCCACAATTTTTTATCAAAAGGAGACCAATCCCTGCCTGAACAAAACCGCTACACACCCCCAGATATGGTCGACAGGGATGGGGCACCTGGAGAATGGCGACAGGTGGTCCAGGAAGACACCAACCTTATTCGCAACCGACGCATCATAGCTGCAAGAGCCACCCAGAATGGCATGGCTTTTAGTGAACTCTTCAAAGAGTACTTCCAGACAGATCAAGGCAGGATTGACCGGCAGGACAGGCATGTCAGACGTGGCACGCTGTACAATGAACATGTTTAATATAATGTATGTGTTACTGTCAGTAAGGGACAGTCTGTTGTCTTATGTTTTGATAAAATGTGTTCTTTAAACTATATATTGTTTATACAATCTATGGGCATAACCATACATAAATAACAACAAACAAATGTTATTAGTGCTAATTTATTTATTTTTAGCAACACTGTCAAAGGCACTTAACTTAAATAACAGTACAAAAACAATACATTCAAGGGGTCTTAAATATAGATAGAACAGGGCCCGGTTTCCCGAAACCTTCTTAGAGCTTTCTTAAAGCCCAATTCAGACTAAAGATTTGCCTTGCAACTCGCAACCCCTTGCGACTCCTTGCGACGAGACGGGCTGCGACGTTCTAAAACTGGGCAGCAACTGTTAACGCTCTGGCACAGCTGAGCATCATATGCGTAGGTTTGATTTGCGATTAGTTAGGTTTGGGATTAGTTTTATTTTTATTTTGCTTGAGAGTAGGATAGAGATAGTGTGTCTTATCATTCTCCACTACATCTGCATTGGAGTAAATAGCTGGAGCTTACAGTTAGTTTATGTGATGTATTAGTTTCGGCTTCCTAACCTCTCTAAAGGTGCTGCCATCTGTGGCTGGAGTAGTTATTGCAGCTTTCAGTTGGGTCCTGCTCCCCTTGTGGCTATGTATAGTAATTACGGCTTATGTGTTCGATCTTGCTTCCTAGGGGCAATGTGGGGGTAATGCAGCTTGTGTGTTTGATCCTGCTTCCTAGTGGCTATGTGTGGGCAGCTTTTGTGCTTAAAATATGTAAATATATATATATATATATATATAATATATATATATATATATATAAAAAATAGATATTGCATGAAGGAATAACCAAACTATAATAATCATCATACTAACAATAATAATAACACAATTAGTAAACAATAAAATAAAAAGATGAACAAAAACACATAGGCCTACAAATAATACAAATAAAACAATTAGCAATCAATCAGGAGACAGAGAAGAAAGAGAGTTGAAGTATGTTAAGGATTTCAACGTGAAACTTGTCTGTGTTACCTCACAATGAATATTTAATCAAGACAAATGATTGAGTGCTGGAGGGGGCTTTGGTGGACTTCCAGTTAAGGAGAAGATGCCGTATTGCCAGTATAGAGGTGAAGGCTAAAAGGTCTAAGTGCTTGGAAGCAAATTGGTTGTAACCTTCAGGAATCCCAAAAATAGCAATATGGGGAGAGACAGTTATTGTCAACAAAAGTATTTTTGACATTGTATCAAAGTAGTTCTGCCAGAAGCAAGATAGTAAAGGGCAAGAATAAAGCGTATGGGTTAAATTGCAGGATGAAGAATGACATTTGCCACAACTATCTATGACACTGGGATACATTTGTGACAGTCCAGCTTTGGAAAAATGAACTTCATATAATACTATAATAACTGAGTGTCAAACGAGCGAAAGTTTGGCTTTTGTGAATTTTGTCAAGAGCAATCTCCCACCAGTTTTCATCCAAGTTCAGCCCCAGTTCCTGTTCCCAGGCCGCCTTAACCTTGGTGGTTTGTAAACTGTCAAAGGACAGGAGTTTGTTATATGAATCGCACAACTGAATCGCAGGTGAGGAGGGGAAGGTTGGAAATAGCAATATCACAAATTTTAAAATAGCGAAATAAATGAGGGAAGAAGATGAAATTCACATGACGGGTCTGTAAGGCTATGGAAACCTATACAGGTTTTTAAAAATTGTCAGGCCTTTACCGTGCCATACAGAGAAAGTGGATTATGTGAGGGCGGGAATAGATAATTCTTTAGCATGGGAGCTGCAGTTGAAGCAGAAGTAAATTTAAACTCTTTTGAATTGGTACCAGATCTTTATTGTGGAACTTACTACTTGGTTGTTTGTGAAGCCAGAGGGGCTGGTTTGGAGGTTAGTAAAGTCAATAGAGAAGACAAAACACAAGAATCTGCCTCTAACTTACACCATCACTTGAATTAAATCAAAATGTGATTTTGTGGATGTGTGCCGGCGCCCAATAATACAGCTGCAAATTAGGTAGAGATAAACCACCATTAAATTTGCGTCTCTCCAATAATGATTTACGGACTCCGGGAACCTTTCCACACCATAAGAAGCCTGAAATAGTTTGATCAATGGTTGTTAAAAAATGTTTAGGCAAAAATAGGGGGAGACAACAAAACAAAAACAGAAAATTTGGCAGAAAATACATTTTCACTGTATTAATTCTTCCGATCACAGACGGAGGTAAACTTCTCCATCTTTGAAGGGCACATTTGATTTTGGACAATAGAGGGGAGAAGTTGGCAGAAAAAAAAGACTTTAAGGTTCTTGTTACATTAATCCCCATATACTTAAAGCCAGATGGGCTCAACTTAAATGGAATATTGGCCTGATTATGTTGTCAGAGCAGAAGCATTAATAGGGTAGCATTCAGTCTTAGAAATATTGACTTATACCCTGAAAATTAACAAAATGTCTTTAGGAAGGAGAGCTGGAATAGAGCGATCCAGGTCCGAGACATACAGTTACAGGTGATCCACATAAAGAAAAAGCTTGAATTCCATGTCCGACCTTGATATCCCGTCGAAAATGGGAGAGGACCTAAGGTAGATTTTGGATGGCACCCTGCCGAGTGCCACGAGGCAAATTAAAAAAGCTGGATTGAATGCCATTGGTAGTGATGCTGGCTTGCGGGGCTGTATAAAGCAGATGTACCAACGATAGTTGGTACATTGAACGATAGTTCATGAACTCGTTCATATTTTGTGCGAACGTGAACTGAACGTACTGTTTAACTGCATGATGAACGTTACTGTGAACTTGTTCACTCTGGTGTCTGTGAATAGCACGCTCACTCGGTTTAACTTCTTTCAATAGGGGGGTCATTTGTTTACAACACGGTGGATGTGCGCGCAGAATGATCGCAAAAAGAACATTTGTTTGACCGGCTGCCATGGTTAACTCTGTGTGGTTAATTTGCAGTTGCGGTGTTGTAAGCTTACTGTTGCATTAAACTGTAATCAGAAAACATGTTTATATGCTATAGACCCTAGAGTATCTGCGGTATAAAGGCTGAGACGAATTTCGAATTATAAATATGTACAATCCATAATGTTAGCTCTCTGGCTCATAGCTCAGCGGACTAGAATACCTCCTTGAATCATTGCTTGTTGGCCGGAAACGGAAAGGGGGGCTGTTTACATTTGGTTGTAGTCTTTTTGCTCAGTTCTCCGTCTCAACAGTCGGGCTAGAACTGAGCGAAAAAAATATAACCAAATGTGAACACGCCCCCTTTCAGCAATGAATCTTCCAACAAAAATCAATGGGATTTACAAATGCGCTAAATGTGCAATAAAACATGATATGAACTGTATTTCGCTATGATACTTGATTCAACCACTCTATTTCTTTCTAGACAAACCAGAAAGGGGGCTCAATGCTCAACTTTTTTAAACAAAAAGTGAATAACATCCGCTCACACCTCTCCATCACTACTGCCCTGCCCCTTCAAACTGCTGACCCACCGATTGACTCTGTCCAGACCCTCTGCTCCTTCTCCAGCATCACAAAGGAAGAGGTGGAGGACGTCATCAGGAAAATGAAGCCATCCACCTGTGCACTAGACCCCTTCCCTACAGCTCTGCTGAAGGCCAACATCTCTGCTGTCTCTCCACTCATCACCAATATCATTAACCACTCCCTCCTGGCCGGCCATATCCCATCTGCATTAAAAACTGCTGTCATCAGACCAACATTAAAAAAACCTACCCTTGATCCAGAAGTCCTCTCCAACTACAGGCCCATCTCAAATCTCCCATTTCTGTCAAAAGTTCTGGAAAAAACAGTTGCAGCACAACTCCAGGATCACCTCATACAACATCACTTGTTTGAAAAATTCCAGTCTGGGTTTCCGCTATGGCCACAGTAACAGAAACAGCCTTGGTCAGGGTCACAAATGACCTCCTGATGGCAGCAGACACCGGCTCCCCATCTCTCCTCATCCTCCTGGACTTAACAGCTGCTTTTGATACAGTTGACCACAATATTCTCCTTCACCGCCTGCAATACACCATTGGACTATCAGGAAATGTAAAGAACTGGTTCACCTCGTACCTCACTGACAGAACTGAGCACGTTGCCCTGGGCAAAGCAAAATCACACACCAAACAACGTCACCTGCGGTGTTCCCCCAGGGCTCGGTGTTGGGCCCCACACTGTTCTCACTGTACATGCTCCCCCTGGGTAGTGTCATTAGCAGGCATGGCTTGTCTTACCACTGCTATGCTGATGATACACAGCTCTACATCAGGACAACCCCCACTTCTTCTGCCCCTCTGCCAACATCCACACTGACCACCTGCCTCGAGGAGATAGAGGCGTGGATGAAGCTCAACTTCCTACAACTTAACAGCCATAAAACGGAAGCCATCCTTGTTGGCACGCCACATCAGCTCCGCTCCCCCACCATCACCAATATCACCTTCTCTGGCAAAAACATCCCCCTTTCCACATCCGTCACCAACCTCGGTGTTAAAATGGACCCACAACTTAATTTTGACACCCACATCAAACACCTCTGTAAGACAGCTTTATACCACCTCAGGATCATCGCCAAACTCCGCCAATCACTCACCCTGGCTGATGCAGAGAAGCTCGTCCATGCCTTTGTCTCCTCCAGGTTGGACTACTGCAATGCACTCCTCATTGGGATCCCTGGCAAGAGCATCCAGAGGCTCCAATACATTCAAAACAGTGCTGCCAGGGTCCTGATGAGGGTGCGCAAGCATGACCACATCACCCCCATCCTGAAATCACTGCACTGGCTCCCTGTCTCACTCAGAATTGAGTACAAGGTCTCCCTCCTCACCCACCAGTGCCTTCACGGACTTGCCCCCCTCTACCTTCAGGAACTCCTCACCCCGCCGACAAACTCACGTACACTCCGTTCAGGATCCACTCACACCCTCCAAACCCGACATACGAAGCTGTGCACCATGGGTGATCGGGCCTTTTCTGCTGCTGCCCCTAGACTATGGAACGCCCTCCCTGACCACTTGAGGGCTCCACAGACTACAGCTCTTTTTAAACGGAACCTCAAAACCCATCTCTTTAAAAGAGCATTTAGCTAAACTTTCTTTGAGGTTCCCCCTTTTTAATAGTATTTTCTCCTTATTATTTATTTTTGGTATTTTTTTCTCTGAAGCACTTTGAGATTCTTGAATATAAAGTGCATTATAAATAAAATTTATTATTATTATTATTAATGTTCAAAATACCGAAAAAATAAAATTTCTCACAGCCACATATTGAAAAAATGAACTATGAACTAGTTCATTTTTTGGAAATGTGAACTTATGAACTTAACTAGTTCATTTTAAAATGTATGAACTGAACTTTGAACTTGTTCACGTAGAAAGTGGACTTTCCCAGCACAGTATCCATATCAAATTGTTCGAAACAGCAAGCGAGTTGTCCCAATTAACCCTGTCCAAAAGCTTTTTCGGCGTCAACAGAGATCACTAGTTCAGGTGCTGTTGTGGTGGTTTTAGAATAAATAATATTTAAGTGAGTGTGTACATTATAACTGGCGTCCTTTCATGAATCCAGTTTGTTCCTCTGAAACAATAGTGGGGAGAATATTTTCCAAGCGATGGGTCAGAGCCTTAGCAAGGACCTTATCATCGACATTTATTAACGAGAGAGGTATGTATGAACTGCAGAGCTTAGGATCCTTGTCTTTCTTTAGAAGCAGACGTATGGAGGCTTGACTCAAAGTAGGAGGGAGAGAGCCATTCTGTAAAGATTCAATGTAAACAAAATGCAACAGAGGGGCCAGTTTATGCAGAAATCTTAAAAAAAACAAAAAAACTGGGTATCCGTCAGGGCCAGGAGCTTTATTATTGCATGCTTTTCTTGCAAGTGATTTCCTCAAGCGTTACATGTGAGGCTCCCTGGCAGCGTAGATGGTTAACCAGGAGTCGCCCTGCCTTATCCCCATGCTCGTAGTATGCAGAGTGTGAGCGCAAAAGCGGACGCTCCGAATCAGTGGTTGTGATGAGATCAAATTCAGTCTGGAAGTCTCCTTTATTACTCAAGGCCAAGGATGAAGCGGGAGAGCTAGGCCCCAGCAAGGGCGAGCTAGGTCCCGGCTCGGATGAACCCGCTGCACGTCTCCTAGATTTCCCCATGACTCCGAATCACGATGGATTTTGATTCGGAATCTTGTTATGCTGTGTTTTAACAATTAACTGCAAAGAAATTGCCTTTTTATATTTGTTATTTGCAAATTGTTCTGAGGAGCTAGACAATACACATCTCACCCTGCTCAACAGTTCCCCCTAGAGTTAGAATTTGAATGATATACCTCAGAAACCCTGGGGCATTTTAGTCTGATCTGGTCCTTAGTGCGCATGTGCGTCTCCTGTCAAAACACTAAATCAGGTTTAAGGCGTTTCAAATGAGCAAAAACTTCAACCTCTTAATAGGGCTCCCCGTACCTCTAATATTCCAGCTCACAAACCTCACTGAGGATCCAAAGTGTGGAATTCCGGAATTACTGGTATCAGTAGCAATTTGTTGGATGCAAAGATATAGAAAGACAATGAGCATGGAGCTCCACACCCGCCAGAGGTGAAGAGGGAAGGGGAGAAAAAACTGAACAAAACAAAATAAAGGCATGACAGGAAAGAAAAGTAAACATAAGGTGCACCTAACAGCCAAAATAGCGACGTCTGCCCGTCATCATCATCCTCCTCATTATCAGCGTTATCATTGGACGAGCAGAGAAGCCTATAGGACTACCATATACTCATGCATGTAAAGTGGAAAAGAAATCCATGCTCAATGTTCCTTGAGAGAGTCGAAGAGAAGGAAATATTGGACATAGTAAAAAACTGTAAAAATAAACAATCAACAGATTTGAATGATATTGACATGTCACTGGTCAAACTGGTCATTGAGGGGATTTCTAAGCCACTTACTCACATATGCAATTTATCATTTCAAACCGGTTCATTTCCAAATCAAATGAAAATTGCAAAGGTCATTCCACTGTATAAAAATGGGAGCAAACACCCTCTTCACAAACTACAGACCTGTCTCACTACTGCCTCAATTTTCAAAAATACTGGAGAAACTATTTAATAGCAGATTAGATTCATTCCTGGAAAGACATAATGTACTCTCAGAGAGTCAATATGGTTTTAGAACTAAAAGATCAACTTCTCAGGCATTAATGGAATCCATTGAAAGAATCACAGACGCAATTGATAATCATCATTATGCAATTGGCATCTTCATTGACCTCAGAAAAGCTTTTGACACTATCAATCACAATATATTAATTAATAAACTGGAGAAAATTGGTATAAGAGGCATGGCAATAGACTGGATAAAAAGCTATTTGGACAGACGGAAACAATTTGTGAAGCTGGGTAACCATAGCTCAAATTGCCTTGATATTGCTTGTGGAGTCCCCCAGGGGTCAGTATTAGGACCAAAACTTTTTATACTGTACATAAATGATATTTGCCAAGTATCCAAGTTGCTGTCTATGGTACTTTTTGCAGATGACACTAATGTATTTTGCTCTGGTGATGATCTTGATACATTACAAAAGAACATAAATGAAGAGTTGTAAATCTGAAATTATGGTTTGACTGGAACAAATTATCTTTAAATGTGAGCAAGACCAAGTGTATGTTCTTTGGAAGGTTCAGGTTAAACACACAGTTAAAGATAGAAATTGATGGGGTGGCTATTGAACAAGTGCATGAAATCAAATTTCTGGGTGTAACAATTGACGACAAGCTCAGCTGGAAAAACCACATATTACACATGTAAAATACAAAGTAGCAAGAAGTTTAGCAGTCATAAATAAAGCAAAGCAGGTTCTGGATCATAAGTCACTTCACACTCTCTACTGTTCTTTAGTATTGCCATATTTAAACTACTGTACTGAAGTCTGGGGTAACAATTACAAAAGTTCATTACAGTCACTAATCATTTTACAAAAAAGAGCGGTAAGGATCATTCACAGGGTCGGCTATCTGGAACATACCAATCCACTATTTCTACAGTCTAAATTATTAAAATTCACAGACATTGTCACATATCAAACAGCAATAACTATGTACAGGGCGAGGTACCATTTGTTACCATTGAACATTCAAAACTTGTTTTAGTGAACGTGAGGGGGGGCATAATTTGAGGAGGGAACTCAATTTCAAAACTCAGATGAGTAATTCCACCATGAAAAGTTTTCGCATTTCCATCACAGGTGTCAAGTTGTGGAACAATCTGAGTGAAGTACTTAAGCAATGTCCAAGCATCAATGTTTTTAAAAGAATGTACAAAAATTTAGTGTTCACAGGATATAGTGAACTGCACTAAGAGTCAATAGGTTTGTGTATATAATGTGTATACACGCGGTTGTGTCACATTCATATTATTACTTGTTAAATGTATGTTGTAGATATATATATTATGTACATACTTACATGTGTATATTTAATTATATAACATAACATTTTTATATTTATTTATTTTTATTAAACATACAGAGTAAGTAATAAGAGGGGTGGGAGTACATACGTTTTTACTTCTTCTCACTCCTTTTCGGATATGTTTACAATTATGTTTATTTTTATTTCTTGTTTCTTTTTGCTTTTTAATTTTACTATTACTATTATTTTTTCTGTTTTTGTTATTCATCTCTTGAATGGCTTTATTGTAAAGTTGGCAAAATTCGTTGTTTTTGTTGTGTCTACATATTCGAAAATAAACAATGAAAGTAAAGAAAGGAAGAAAGACATTTCCATGTGGAATTCAAAAAAAGGAAAGCTGTATATTTGTTCTGGAGGGTTGATGAAACATGGAAGGTACACCATAATCTTCTTTAATCTTTATGCCATAAAGTATACGTGTTCCTCCCTACATTAAACCCCATCCATCACATCTCAATTATTTTCTGCCTTATCCTTTTATTTCACTATTTCTCTATTCATGTTTTCAATTTTAAAATAAATTCATATAAGGGAACAAACACCATTTGCGTTGTATTTCACAACCAGCACAGTGCCTCCTTAAAACACACAGAGCCTGGTTTGATCAGATACCTTCATCCAGAATCTAACGGAAAGAGGAGCCAGACCTCGCTGCAATCCGTAGCTACAGGACCTTGTGTAATACTCCATAAAAACAGCAGCACAAATGTAAATTTAGTGTTGGCCCCGCACTAAGCATAGGCTGAGCGTTAATTCACTCCTTTTCTCCTCCATCATCCTTCCCCCTATCCCTTACGTATTCGCAACAAAACAGCGCTGTGCAATTTCCTGCAGATCTGGGATATGATCCAAAGGTTTAAAGCGGTAAATTATACGGGCTCCTGCCTCGCCTGCATTAAGCTGTCTTTGGAATCTCTGGCTACAGTGTGCATAAATCACCCCCCGCCCTGTGCTTTGTAGAGCAGCCTTAAAGAATGAGTTAATCCCCCGCGGTCATTCATATCGGCTCTTCTTAGCGGCTTTATGAATGTTCCAACTTCTCATTGACTAAACTCTAAATTCAGTCAGCAGTCATGTGGCGATTTAAGAAAAAAGCTAAATTAAATCTGGGGACCCTTCCACGCTGACGCTCCAGGAGATCTGCACTCCCTTCTTTACTTCGTGTTTGACATTCATTTTGGCGCTCAGACCGCTGTCATCTGCAGACACTCAGTGGTACCAGTGAGAGGAGACTGACTACCGGTTTGACAGTGAACGCATGCAGAATTAGATTAGTGAGGGAATATACTTTAACGGCAGCCAGCTGTTGAATACCTGCTGCATGAATACCCAATAATTGGAGATCAGAACGCACGGCGGGTTTGGCAGGAAGGGTGGCCCGTCTAAGAGCGAGCTGGTACAGGTAGCAAGCCCCCCCCAGCCCCAATTACCTCCGCCCACCATAACTCTTTGAAATCAATTGATAGGTGTGAGGGCCCGTAGATTGATTTAAAGAATTCAGGCCGAAGGGGGTCTGTGGGAGGATTGGGCTCACTGTCTTGCCAGGGGCTGAAAGGCGCCAAAATGGAGGTGGTTCTGAGTTGCGTGGGGCAACCATGTGCTTGCTGTCAGGAACCAACTGGATAAAAACTCCATTGGGCTGGGGCTGTTGTGTGCGTGTGCGTGTGTGTGTAGTGTGTAGTGTTTGTGATCGGTGTGTGTGTGTGTGTGGGCGCTGTTGTGTGTGTTGTGTGTGTGTTGTGTTGCGGTAGTGTGT
>OLKM01006409.1:0-14357 GCA_900291075.1 Melanogrammus aeglefinus
AAATCCAATCTAATCAAGATCAATTCAATCAATCAATCCATGCAATCAATACACTCATCATATTTCAATCCAATCAACGAGTCAAGCTCTAGTAACGCTGCACTGGGGGAAGGGGAGGGGAGGTGGTGTTTGGAAAACGATTTATAAAAATGTGATTAATTTAGGATACGAAAAGGATTATTTATGATGTAGTTCACGTGCTGGATGTCTGCTGAGTGTTCTGCAACTTTATTTATTTTATATTTTTTTTAATGATTTATTTTTATATTCTGTAGTGCTATCTGTGCCTGTTTAGATGTATATTCGTGCGTGTGCAGTTGTGCTGGGAACCGTCGAGATGTTCCCCTGGTAGGTATCCTCGTGTCAAGGGTATTATGAAGGTACTATCTGATCTATCAATCTAATCCAGTCATAATTTAGAATATTGTGTTGTTGGTAGATTGTGACGTGTTAGTATGGAACCTACAAGGATGTTTGGAGGCTTTGGACACGACGGCAGCAGACGCTCAGGAAGACCCGGCCCTCGAAGGCGAGAGTGATGTCTTAGGTCAAAGCGACGATTCCAGCTCGTCTTGCGCACTGTCAGTAAGGATGAAGGCCAGGAGCTGCACAGTTGCAGGCAGGAGGAGAGGAGATTTTGGAGAGTCTCCTGGGAATGGTCAGTTACTTGTTGCGAGTCTCCTCACTAAGAACCGGTCCGTTCACCATGCGAGACAGTGAACAGTTGATGCCTGGTGCTCTCTGAGAGAAGGTGAGTCCTCCTGCAGGTCTTGCAATGCCTTGAGTAAGAACCGTTATTGTAGTGGGTCAGTGAGGCTAGTTCCTGTCTGTTCCCAGCAGATCCTCGGTAGGACAGAGCTGGAATTTGGTCTCCGAGGAGAGAGGGCCGCAGGAGGAAGCGCGGTGAGAGAACAAGGTCCGAGTTGTCGTCGTGTCGTCATCTCGTCTGAAGGCGTCTGCCCAGGCCCTGGTGAGAGGAGGAGAGGATTGATCTTCCCTCAGAGTTGGGTGTTTTCTTGCTGAGGAGCAGAGGTTGACAGCCAAATCGTTGATGAAGGATAGAAAGACAAAAAAGGGCATGTCCAGAAACTCCTCGAGGCTCAGATGGACCAAAGCGAGAGAATCACCTGTTGGTCCTGGGACGAGTCCCGGCACTCCTCTTAAAGCATCTGGTGAAAGCTCCGATAGCGACTGAGGCTTACTGCTGAATAGTCGATTGTTCACTCTTTTGCCCAGGTATTTCCTCGTACGGAAGATCAGGTTGCCTTCTCCAGCTGGTAAAAAGCAGTGTGTCCCCAAAGAAAACATAATCTTTCGCTGCCTTCTGGATCCCCAGAACATTGTTATCGCGTTCAGCTCTCCCATGAACTCCATGTCACCTTGTATCGACATGAGACCAAAGGAATAGTAGCTTGTACATCTGAGTCACAGTCTTGGCAGTTCTTCTATCTTGGATTTTTGGTATAAAAAGAAGTCTCCAGATCTGTAGCAAGTGATCCAACAGAATTGTGGATCGTGACCACATGAGTGGAGGCTCGTGATTTCATGATCGTGGGAACTAGTGTTGGCCCAGCGTCTCCTCGTCTGAAATCTTTCCGTGAAGTACCTCCTCCTTCTGTGGGTCGGTAAACCCCCTCACCTTGTCACCTGAGTCAGACAGCACGTCAGCAGGGATCCCATTGCTGCCGCAGGGCGTTGGTTATCCAGATCAAGCGAGGGAACGTATGTCGCCCCTGATGAGCATTTACAGCATGGGACGTCCACCGAGGTGGACTCCTGTGACATCAGTCCAGTTGTGTTGTTCTGGGAAGTCCAGAGGAAGTCGAACTCATCCAGACCCATCCAAGCATGAACGAGAACTGATACCGTTCATATCTGCAGATTCTGCTTTCTGTTGGCTCTCAATGAAAGCATATGAGAAGTTCCCACCATAAGCATCTCTTCTCCTTTCAGCTAAATTCAGCTCTCTGAAGATTAAGAGAACGATGCAAGTGTAGTCGTGGTTGGCGTTGCCTTTACCCAAGTCCAGAGGACTTTTGTGTTAGAAATGGTTTACCAAATGGCCGCGCCACTGCCAGTTGTCACTATTGTCGTGATGGTTGAATCTCGTCCAGTGAAGGGTTGAAAGATGTCTTCAACCATCTGAATTGGTGTTTCTCGTCCTTGGCTGGTTTCCTGGAAGCTGCTTCTAACTCCGACCTCATCTGTTCGTTTGTTGACCTCTCCACCTGCCATCTCGTCTGTGATGTAAGCTCGTGTTAGAGTCATTCGACCCGTTGTGACTTTTCTGCTTTCGGGATCCCTCAGAATCAGCACACTTCTGAACTATCTTTCAAATGAGATCTGATTTTATGTTGCGCACTCAACACAGCAGATCCTACGATGAGAATCGAAGGAAGCGAAGACATCCAATAGGGACTGGTCACTACTGAAGCTATGGTATAAATTTCCTGTAAAACTGAGTCAACGTTCATAATATTACTGACTTCAGTTACTTGTGTTCGAGCACTGGTTGTGAGCAAGGAATGGATCTTCATATTTTTTCCTTTTTTTGTTAGTTTGTATAGTTACACACGAACATCAATTGACTAATGATTAATATACAATGAATGAAATCAGATGGTAAATTAATTTATATATGCATGAATATAACAAGATTAGTGCCGGCACTCTCTTGCCACTTAATTCGACTGTAATATATTCCTGCTGTTGAATTGCCATTTAGTTTTTAACCAATCTTAACCTGATGGACGCCTCATAACCTTCATAGTCTGGCATGGATCATTAACTTCATATCCGAAACAGATAACGGACTAACATTTCTGATCAAACCATTGAGAGCCTGGAACCCCACAATGAACCCTCTATATATGACAAAGCCATTAACCCTGGAGACCGAAAACCCGACAATTAACCCTCCATAAGCGATCAACCATTTAACCTGCAACCGCCACAAACAAAACGCCACGATTTACATACTCTGACCAAACATTAACCTGGGAACCCACCTCACTATAACCTACACTTGAATCTGGAATCAACCAATGTTTAACCTGATACCCACAATATATCCTACATTATCTTGGATCAAACACATTTTAACCTGAATCGACCGACAGATGAGAGCGATGTCATATCTGGAAATCAAACCATCTAAACGCCCAAAGAAGGGGGAAAAGTTAATCTCAGACATTGAATGAATTATAATATGAGCAAAAATCCCTTACACTGAAATTAGATTATCAATTGTGTCAAACAGAAAATAAGAGTCCCCATACTTACTCTACTATACATTCTCTCATTCATGTGTTTACTGAGAACAATAAGAGGACTCTCCGGACGACTCTATATCATATTCACTGGTCTCTGTTTCAAAATAAGAGTCTCTTCCCGCCGCATTCAAAATATAGTCTCCTGCCAGATAGTCTCAAAAAAGAGTCTCGCTAGTGCGCAGGTCTGTCGGCACAGATGCCGCCTGGCTGTTCAACTCCATCAGCAGAGCTGAGCAGCTCTATGTCATTGTGATGTCCACCCACTCCTCGTAATCGGCGCGCCTCCTTGCTCCCTCCCTTATCCATCACCATCCGCCTCCTCCTCCTCCACCCTCTGACTCTTCTGGTAGCATTGTGGTATTCTGGAATAGATCCCTCCAGAGCTTCTCAGTCCTTGTCTAGGAAAGCGTGTGTGCGTCTTCTCCTCACAGCCCTCTGGAACAGAACAAACATCAAGGAGAACTTTACTCTGAACTCACTGAGGACATCAGAAGCATCTGTCCTGGATTCACGTCCGCTGGTCTAAAGAGGGAAGCCTGGAGACTATGAGCACCACAAGAGATGCTTTCTGATGTTCATGGAGAGTCTGTCTTGGTGGACATTTACATACCTTGATCAGCTCTGTTTGATGCTGCTGTACAGACTGAGCACTGCTAACCTTTGACCTCTGGTGGGGTTGTCTATGGAGAGAACACACACAGTAAACATAAACACACACAGTAAACATATAAGAGAGGAGAGAGAGAGAGAGAGAGAGAGAGAGAGAGAGAGAGAGAGAGAGAGAGAATATTATTGTCTGAACTTATGTTTATAATTATACTGTGCAGGTATTCTTTGTAATTGTATTTATTTGGTTATTATTCTACGTTTTTTATCATTATTAAATTTTTTTATGCATTTTGCATTTTCATATATCACTTAATTTCTCTTTCATTGTACTTTTGACTCTTGAGCTGCAATAACAAGTGATTCCCCCCGTCTCGGATTCATAAAGTTGATTGTATCTTATCTGCTTGTGGAGGATTTAATGGTAAATGGCTTTGTGTGTGTGTGTGTGTGTGTGTGTGTGTGTGTGTGTGTGTGTGTGTGTGTGTGTGTGTGTGTGTGTGTGTGTGTGTGTGTGTGTGTAGTAGTGTGTGGTGTGTGTGTGTGTGTGTGTGGTGTGTTGTAAGTAGTACAGGTAAACCAGTATCCAGTACCTTCATTCAGTTAATGATTGAATTGTGAGAGAGAGTATCAGTAGAGTCTGATAACAAACCACACTGTTCTGTTGTCATCGTCTGTTTATAATACTCCTACCTCTCCTCTCTGGTGGGCGTCCATCTTTAAGGTCAGGAGGATGATTCATAGAGCGGTCACTCTTCATGGAGACACAGCTGGGTCCAGGGGAGTCTGCTCTCTGCTGCTGGACTCGTCTAGATAAACCAGATCAGACCAAGTCAAACCACATCACCAAAACAGTCTTATCCTCCTCTCATTATCACCAATGTCAACCTCATCACTAAAAACAGTCTTATCCCTCCTCTCATTATCAACCATGTCAACCACATCACTAAAACAGCCTTATCCCTCCTCTCCATTATCACCAGGTCAACCACATCACTAAAACAGCCTTATCCCTCCTCTCATTATCACCATGTCAACCACATCAATAAAACAGTCTTATCCCTCCTCTCATTATCACCATGTCAACCACATCACTAAAACAGTCTTATCCCTCCTCTCATTATCACCATGTCAAACCACATCACTAAAACAGTCTTATCCCTCCTCTCATTATCACCATGTCAACCACATCACTAAAACAGTCTTATCCCTCCTCTCATTATCACCATGTCAACCACATCACTAAAACAGTCTTATCCCTCCTCTCATTATCACCATGTCAACCACATCACTAAAACAGTCTTATCCCTCCTCTCATTATCACCATGTCAAGCTACAGTTCAGGTAAACCAGTAATCCTCTTCAGTTAGTTAATGATTGATTGTGAGAGAGAGTATCAGTAGAGTCTGATAACAACCAACTGTTCTGTTGTCATCGTCTGTTTAATACTCCTACCTCTCCTCTCTGGAGGGGCGTCCATCTTTAAGGTCAGGAGGTTGATCCATAGACCAGTCACTCTTCATGGAGACACAGCTGGGTCCAGGGGAGTCTGCTCTCTGCTGCTGGACTCGTCTAGATAAACCAGATCAGACCAAGTCAACCACATCACTAAAACAGTCTTATCCCTCCTCTCATTATCACCATGTCAACCACATCACTAAAACAGTCTTATCCCTCCTCTCATTATCACCATGTCAACCACATCACTAAAACAGTCTTATCCCTCCTCTCATTATCTCCATGTCAACCACATCACTATATCAGTCTTATCCCTCCTCTCATTATCACCATGTCAACCACATCACTAAAACAGTCTTATCCCTCCTCTCATTATCACCATGTCAACCACATCACTAAAACAGTCTTATCCCTCCTCTCATTATCACCATGTCAACCACATCACTAAAACAGTCTTATCTCCCTCCTCTCATTATCACCATGTCAACCAACATCACTAAAACAGTCTTATCCCTCCTCTCATTATCACCATGTCAACCACATCACTAAAACAGTCTTATCCCTCCTCTCATTATCACCATGTCAACCACATCACTAAAACAGTCTTTATCCCTCCTCTCATTATCACCATGTCAACCACATCACTAAAAACAGTCTTATCCCTTCTCTCACATAATCACCATGTCAACCACATCACTAAAAACAGCCTTATTCCCTCCTCTCATTATCACCATGTCAACCACATCATCTGAAACAGTCTTTATTCCCTCCTATCATTATCACCATGTCAACCACATCACTAAAACAGTCTTATCCCTCCTCTCATTATCACCATGTCAACCACATCACTAAAACAGTCTTATCCCTCCTCTCATTATCACCATGTCAACCACATCACTAAAACAGTCTTATCACTCCTCTCATTATCACCATGTCAACCACATCACTAAAACAGTCTTATCCCTCCTCTCATTATCACCATGTCAACCACATCACTAAAACAGTCTTATCCCTCCTCTCATTATCACCATGTCAACCACATCACTAAAACAGTCTTATCCCTCCTCTCATTATCACCATGTCAACCACATCACTAAAACAGTCTTATCCCTCCTCTCATTATCACCATGTCAACCACATCACTAAAACAGCCTTATCCCTCCCTCTCATTATCACCAATGTCAACCACATCACTATAACAGTCCTTATCCCTCCTCTCATTATCACCATGTCAACCACATCACTATAACAGTCCTTATCCCTCCCTCTCATTATCACCATGTCAACCACATCACTAAAACAGTCTTATCCCTCCTCTCATTATCACCATGTCAACCACATCACTAAAACAGTCTTATCCCTCCTCTCATTATCACCATGTCAACCACATCACTAAAACAGTCTTATCCCTCCTCTCATTATCACCATGTCAACCACATCACTAAAACAGTCTTATCCCTCCTCTCATTATCACTAGGGATGGGACGAAATATCGTTTGGCGAAATATCACGATACAAAACGTGACGATACGCATCGAGTTTGAAAAAAATGGATCGCGAAATGAAGACTAGATGGCACTGCCACATGATTTGTATAGTATATAAATAATTTAGTGTGTGTGTTTGTGAGGCAGGCATGCAGTACCATTGGTTGGTCAAGCAGGGGAAAACTAAATGGAAAAAAAAATTCGGGAACGGTGCAGTGCGTCACGTCACAGTCAGGTCACAGCGCATGCTGCAACAACACTGTACAGCAAGCTAACAAACGTTAGCAGCAACTACCTTGCCCTCAAACCGCCGGACAATGGAGTCGAATGAGGTCGAAATTGAGGACGCTCCGCCTGGATACAGGTCATTTGTCTGGCAGTATTTCGGCTTTCTCATTAAAAAAGACAAAGACGGCAATAGAGTAACTGACAAGACTAAGACTGTGTGTAAGCTATGCTATGCCGTCACTCCGTACACCACCTCCAACACAACAAACATGGGCCACCACCTTCAACGTCACCATAAAGATGTGAAGAAGGCCCCAGAGAGAACAAACCTACCGAGGGACAGCTGATCATGAAACAAGCACTGACACCAACTCTACCCCTGTCAAGGTCCGCGTGCAAAACAGATAACCAGGCCTCATTGGCGAATTTCATAGCGGACTATATGGCTCCATTTAACATTGTAGAGAACAGAAAATTCATTCCCAAATGTTCAAAGGTGCTGGAGCCCAAGTTTAAGGTGCCAATGCCGGAGGACATTTTTTCAGAGAAGGTAATTTCCGGAAATTTACAATGAAACCAAACAAAGCGTGAAAGAGTGGCTCCAAAAATGCCGACTGCATCGCCCTGACCACCGGCGGCTGGACGTTGCGTGCAACACAGAGTTATATCACCATCACGGCACAAGTCATCGACGAGAAATGGGAGAGTAAAAGCTTTGTGTTGCAAACTCGTGAGTTAAGTGAAAGTCATACTGGTGTTAACATAGCTCACGTGTTGAGAAATGCACTGAGAGAGTGGGAGCTAACGAGGCCACAAACAACCATCGCTTGTGTCACAGACAACGCAAGCAACATGGACATTGCAGTGAGAGAGAGCGGTCTCCATCCTCACATCAAGTGCTTGGCGCACGTTGTGAATCTAGCCAGTAAGCGAGGCTTGGCTGTATCCCGCGTCGCGCGCCTTCTTGGCCGTGTGCGAAGAGTAACTACATTCTTTCACAAGAGCACCACGGCCACCGCCGTCCTGGCCAACAAGCAAACCCAGTTGGAGCTGCCTCGGCATAAGCTCATCACCGATGTCCAGACCAGGTGGAATAGCACGTACGAAATGCTTGCGCGCTACCTGGAACAACAAGCAGCTGTTTCAGCAGCGCTGAGCAGCCCAGAAATCCGAAGGAATGCCAGAAAAATCGACACCCTGGATAACACATATATCAGATGTAGAAGACATAGTGAAACTGCTTAAGCCACTGAAGACAGCCACAACAGTTGTCTGTGATGAAAAAGAGCCCACTGGTTTCACCTATATAATGCCACTGAAGATACATGATCGAGCAAAGCATGTCACCAGACGAAAATGACACACAGACCATCGCCAACAATGAAAAGCGCAATCCTACTCGACATCTCGGACCGGTATTCTGGGGACTGTAATGATATGCTGCAGGAGTGCACAGCGCTTGACCCACGATCCCGAAGCTGTCCCATCTGAATAATGAACAACGCGAGTCCGTCTATGCCCGGATACGTGAAAAAGCTGCAGGACTTCATTTGCCACGCAACCAGGTAGACTAACTTTCATTAAAAAAAAAGAGGTGTGCTGAGCGTGTGTGTAACTGTGTATGTGTAGGCTACAGCCTGAAAACGTATTTCTCATATCGATTGTTTTTTTTAAATTCGTCGATCCGAGGGAGGGAGGGAGGGAGAGGGAGAGAGGGAGAGGGAGAGGGAGAGAGAGAGAGAGAGAGAGAGAGAGAGACAGAGAGAGTGTGTGTGTGTGTGTGTGTGTGTGTGTGTGTGTGTGTGTGTGTGTGTGTGTGTGTGTGTGTGTGTGTGTGTGTGTGTGTGTGTGTGTGTGTGTGTGTCTAAGTAGTTCAGGTAAACCAGTAATCCTCTTCAGTTAGTTAATGATTGATTGTGAGACAGAGTATCAGTAGAGTCTGATAACAACCAACTGTTCTGTTGTCATCGTCTGTTTAATACTCCTACCTCTCCTCTTTGGAGGGGCGTCCATCTTTAAGGTCAGGAGGATGATTCATAGAGTGGTCACTCTTCATGGAGACACAGCTAGGTCCAGGGGAGTCTGCTCTCTGCTGCTGGTCTGGCCTTCAACACACACACACACACACACACACACACACACACACACACACACACACACACACACACACACACACAACACACACACACACACACACACACACACACACACACACACACACACACACAGCTGTTACTCAGACTAATGATGGAGTCATGTTGTATCACCACTGAGCTCTGAGATGGACAACAGTCACAGACAGAGAGATCCTCTTCTTACCTCTTAGCTTTGCTCTGGCGGCCATGTTCCCCAGACAGAGTGGTCTTCGAGGTAGGATCCCCCTCCTCTCTCTCCTCATCCATAGTAGACTGGAGACCTGGACACAAACACAACTACACATTGTTTCTGTGGATTGTATTTGGTACCAGATGGGAAATTCTTGTGGAAAACACACACACACACACACACACACACACACACCACACACACACACACACACACACCACACACACACACACACCACACACCACACACACCACACACACACACACAACTCTATCACTAATCTATGTCTAGATCTACACACTCTATCACTATCTTTGTCTAGATCTACACACTCTATCACTATCTATGTCTAGATCTACACACTATCACTATCTATGTCTAGATCTACACACTCTATCACTATCTATGTCTAGATCTACACACTCTATCACTCTACCGCAAACTGAAGGTCTACTCAGCCCAAGAGACAGTAACCCGTGGTTAACTCTCCGTGGGGAGATTAAGTAAGAGCTGGGACATACTGAATACAAAGTGGGGATCCATATTAAGGTATGAATACCCACATCATCTAGTATTGCTATCAAATAAAAATGAACCATTCACAAAGTAAATATATTAATAATACATAATTCCATTTTTTTAGTAAATGCAACATTGAAAAGGTCTCCCGTTCCCCCCTTTCATCTGCCGGAGGGTACGGTCTGACCACGACAGGCTGCTCACCTGTGAGCAGTTGATAACGCAGGGTCCTTTCAGAGATGGCCGACTGTGATTAGTGTGGGAGGAAATGTTTCTCCCTCACAACGGGAACCACTGAAACGTCTCTTACACAGAGTGAGTCACTGGCATCAAGAGTGCAAAGTTCAGGGCACTGAACCGTTATCAACGCTCATAAAACCAACAATAAGGCACTTATGTTACCAATAACCCTCCACGACACACTACACGCATACAGTCCAAGAGATGGTCACAACTCGTCCTTTCTGCACAAAACAGGGAATGTTTGAATCCAAACCGTTTTCCATTGGAATCCAATGTGAGTTCTGTTCCCTTTCTGGACCAGAGGTTCCTTATGAAAACACCCCCAACACAGTGAGACTAGTTATTGATGTTCTGACCCATATTCCTTTATTCAGACAGATTGTCTCTCTGAGATCAATATCTCTTTGACAGCAGAAACCTGGGAACACTTAACTTGGACTGGACACTGATTAATTTAGAATATATCAATACAGTGAGAAGATATGACCAATAATCTTAAGAAAACGTGAAATTTAGAGAAACTGTACCTTAGCCTCTCTTTGATGAAAACGTGTTCTGCCCCGTGTCGTATGAAAATATAAAAGCAGAAAAGGATGGAAAGTAAGATCCGTTGAATGAAGAGATTCAGGTGTTTGCCAAAACACAAAGGAAGTGTTCTGAACCGAGACAGAACGTTAACAAGGTTCAAAAGTTTCTGAGAGTAAAGATTGAGCTGCTGGTATCCACACTGTCAGAAACACCTTAGAGTCAGAGCTGTCAGTAAAACCATCAATCATCAACCATCAATCATTAACTAACTGATTACTGGTTTACCAGTACCACCTCCACACACACACACACACACACATTTGAATACTTTATTTGGTTCCGCAAATTACGTTACATAGATAAGGGAATCAAATATATCAGGGTTAATCAGCACTGGTTACTTAAGGATACACATAGCACCTCCTTCTCCACACCGCTAAGCTGCCAATAGTAGCTGAGACAGAGCAATATTTGGCAGTTTGTTTCGCTTTTCGCTTGGACAAGCCAGCAATATTCAGACCTCTCATGGTGCATTTGTATACATGACCAAGGCTTCCAAATATGAGCACACAGTACCTATACTTGAACCCAAGGCTGGAAATAACCTCAAGCAGCGGTTGGTATTTTAGATACTTATCTCGGAAAGCCAGGTCCATATATAGATCAAAGGTACATCCTACCTCTAGGATCAGCACCTCCTTGTGGCTGGTATCAACAAAAACAACATCAGGTGTATTGGGGATGTTAGCAAAGATATCACTGGCAGAACCGAACCACTGTGGTAACAGTGTAAGTAACTCTTGTATGCTTGTACATTGCTGCACGAGATGGTACAGTGTTATGGACTGCATCGGACACAATATCAACAATACGGTCGTGGCGAGCAATGTACAGATGTTTGTAAGCATGGCATCCATTTGTTATGTGTGCAATGGATTCTAGATGTTGCTGTGAATCCGGATGGTTTAAACAGAATGGATTGTGAGTGTGTGGGTACCAGGTGGACAGATTGTATTTGGTCGGTAATACCTGTAACCTTGCTTTGATGGTAAATGTTAAAACATCCTCACCAACAGCAGCGTTTTTAAAGACTGAATGTGAGGACTGAATGATCAGCAGACTCCATACAGGCTAGGTTTTGCCCTGCAGTCTCAGACCACACCAGTGCTGTCTCGGTCTCACAGACTGCCTCACACTGAGCCAAAACCCTCCTTGCAGAGTCTCTGGTCAGTCCGACCACCTCTCCCTGCTGTGTGGTGATAGTGGCCTCTACCACCACACTGGGGTCTGTGACCAGCTCATCAGTGACAGGAACTTCAGTGGTTGTGTTGGGTTTTGTCCATTTCAGCTGTACTCCAGTCCAGTTGCAGAGGTCATTGAGATCTGGCCAGTCTGACCAGACCCCAAAGCCCCTGGCTTGTGTTTCCAGTTTCCCAGAGTCCTTCCTCCTGAAACCCAGGAAGTTGTTCTGGTCGGCGGTGGCCAGGGGAACCTTCCTCCTCCGTAGATCCAGCAGGAGAGAAGCTCTGGCCATTTCTCGGACGGTGACATCATCGTTGTTCAGCATGTGGTGCAGGTGGGCTAACCTGGTGGCTGTGTAGGTCCACTCCACGTTGGGGACCCCCAGCCCTCCCTCCCTACATGGGAGGAAGATGATGCTCCGTGTAGAGTGTGTGTTGAGGCCCACCCACTTTCTGACCAGCTGGACGGTTTTGTCCATCATTTTTCTCAGCGCCTTGAGGGGGAGGTGTACGTTGGCAAAAAGGTGTTGTATTTTCGCCAGGGCCACCTCCCTCACAGCCTGGAGCTTCATGAGGACTGGAAGGGGGGACAAGTCGACCAGGTGGAGACGACGGAGAAACTCGGTAGTGAGCTCCTCAACTTGTTCCCCCCACTCGCCAGCGATGTTGAACCTGTGGCCAAGGTATGGGTAGGTCTCGTTCCGGGAGTAGACCCGTGACATTTGTTTTGGTAGTAGTCATACACGTTGGATGTATCACTAACCGGAGGCGGTGTTTCAGGGAAACACGCTATTATATCAAGTTACAGAATGATATAGACAATAGCCTCCCTTTGATTTGCGATGTTGCCAGAGAAATGCTAGCCTGTTTTTGGAAAACTTTCTTTTGCTGTCGATGCGGTCTCAGTCCCGGCTCGCAGCGCGGGTTGGGATTCGGCTCTCGGAATGAAAACAGAGAGCTGTCTCAATCCAAGGAGGTCAGCGCGCCAGTGTAGTCTCCCACGCGGAAAACCACACCAGAAAGAGAGGGAATTCTTCAGAATCCTGGCGACATTATTTCAGCAACGGAATCCGTATACGGACGCCCGTCGCTAATCGCTGAGAAATTCCAATCTTGAAGAAGAGAGCTGATCAAGATGGACACAATCTGCCCCCACTTCTCTGCGCCACCCGGGTGAACAGCAAAGGTAGGATCTTACATGGAAGCATGCTCTTGTGGCCAGTGTCCCTCTGTATGCTCTCTCGTCCCTCTGGAAAGAAATCCATTCGCAATCCGGCATTGGGTCTCAGCGTATTGCCGAAGTCTACTAGAAGATCTGCGGGCATTCTCGCTGCTGGGGTCGGGGTCGTAGACATTCAGAATGTTGCTTTGTAGACTCGGCCGTTGTTCAATGCTTGTTAAAAAGCCGATCTTAGCGTGCATAACAAGGCACATAATATGCACAAATGCATCCACAATGCATCCTGCCCTTTAAAGAGATCCCATCACTACATTAACAGCGATGGCAGTATACAACGGGAGGCCGGTGTGCACCACACGTGTGCTCTCACACAACACACACACACACACACACACAACACACACACACACAACACACACACACACACACAACACACACACACACATACACACACACACACACACATCACACACACCACACATCACACGTATACACATGTCACTGCCCGAGAACAATTTAAAGATGCGTCTGAACGTGCAATGATTTGGGCTAGGGCTAGTTATTGGTCATTTCCAAATACAAGCCCTCGCTCCAAGTACGGCGCTGCCGGCACGTGAAGTCAATTGTAAGCTTGCCCAATTTTATGCTGTCTCTCCAAGCAGGGACAGGCTTTCATTTTGGCGCAAGAAAATTCGCCCTCAGGTCGCACCAAGTGTGTGCCACAGAGCCCAATGGGTATCGACATTTCTTTTTTATTGTCACCACATGATTGGACAGTCAGCGATATCAACAAATAGCGCTACCTCCTTCAGCAGCATTCGCTCACAGAGATACCTATAGAGAAGAACAAAATCACTTAACTAGGCAGACGAAAGTTCGTTAGCACTTTCCACTCTTGTTCAGGTAGAAGTTGGACTCCCAAGCATGTTTATCTCATTATAATGAGACAAATAATTACATATTATATTAGTCTTTCGGCCCTGTAGGCATACTAAAACAGAATGAAATCAACTGTCGCCATATTTCTTAACTGGCATTTGAAGTAGACATTGATACTCACAAAAAAATGCGACGCTATAGGACAGTGATCCATGATTTGTCTCAATATCAGAATGACAACAATGGGTCAAAATAGCTGGTGGAGTGGCCATGAAGTTAGATCTCTGTATATGGCAGCGTCAGCTTTTCCAGGCCTGCAATGTCAGGATGTAGGCTATGAATCTGAAGGATAGTAGCGGAAATAGGTAATGGTCGTGGCCATCCCCAAAAC
>OLKM01006410.1:0-14355 GCA_900291075.1 Melanogrammus aeglefinus
TCTCTGTTTAGTCAAGCCAGACAGTTGGAATAGGAGTGGAGTAGTCACAGGGAGATCAGGCAGTTCTAAACTATTTTAGCCGCCCTCATTCCACAAAGAGGCATGAATTCTTTAAGGTTCACCCACAACAGGATGCCACAAACCCTGTCGTCCAGAGGCTCTTCACTAGAACGGACGACATGGCATGGAAATGGCTGACTTATAGCGATCAACGTCATGCTTTATTTTGTTTTCTTTGCCTTGCATTTAGTTCAAGTTCAAGTTCAAGTGTACTTTATTGTCAAAAATCTATGTAACAGGGTTAGCACAGAAGTTTGAAATTGCGTTTGGCCAGTCTCCAATGTGTAGTTAAAAAAACATTTAAAAAGACATTGACAATAATCTCACACACACACACACACACACACACACACACACACACACACACACACACACACACACACACACACACACACACACACACACAGCAGCAGAAGTACAATCAGTGGTCACAAAGTGCAACAGTAAAGTAAAGTGCAATATTAAAGTGCCAGTGGCATGGTGAAGTTCATGTGGTTTTCTTCAGTGTGTTGATGAGTCTGATGGCTTGTGGAAAGAAGCTGTTACTCAGTCTGCTTGTGCGGGACCGCAGGTTGCGGTACCGCTTCCCTGATGGCTAGAAGGTAAGAATAGACTGTGTGCTGGATTGAGTGTGTCTTTGATGGATGTTCTTGGGCCCGCTTGGGAACAGTGTGAAGTTGTTACAGTTCCTGAATGTGCTGGTAGGGGTGACCTGATTTTGATTCTTTTCTTGCTGTTCTCACTACCCCTCTTGCAGTGCCTTCTTGTCTGGCAGCTAGGACAAAGCTTTGCCGTGCCAGACAGAGACGTTGTTAGTAGGATGCTCTCAATAGCACCTTCTGAAGAAAGGTGGTGGAGGGCAGAAGTGGGGAGGTCAGCTGCTTCTCATCCTTCTCAGGAAAGTTGGAGTTCGTATCTGCGCCTTCTTGACCAGCGCGCGGTCGGTGTTGATAAGTCCATGAGAGGTGCATTCGTGATGTGAACTCCCAGGAACTTTGTGCTTTTCACAGACTCTACTGCACTGCCGTTGATGATGAGTGGGATGTGTGTTGGTTGTTTCTTCCTGAAGTCTACAGTAATTTCTTTTGTTTTGTTGACGTTGAGAAGCAGATTGTTCCTCTCACACCAGTTGATGAGTAGCTGTACCTCCTCTCTGTATGCTGAGTCATCATTGTCTTTGATGAGGCCCACCACTGTTGTGTCATCTGCAAATTTGATGATGTGATTCGTTTCAAATTTGGCATAGCAGTCGTGAGTCATCGGCGTGAACAGCAGGGGGGATAGCACACATCCTTGCGGCACCCCCATGTTTATGATGGTGGTCGCTGAGGAGTTGTTTCCGACTCTGACTGTCTGCGGTCTGTTTGTAAGAAAGTCCAGCAGCCAGTTGCACAGTGAAGTGCTGATGCCTATTGTACTCAGCTTGTCCACCAGATGTTGGGGGATGACGGTGTTGAACGCAGAGCTAAAGTCTATGAACAGCATCCGCGCTGTTCTCCAGATGAGCCAGGCAGAGGTGGAGTGCTGTTGCTATGGCGTCATCAGTGGAGCGCTTGGGGCGGTAGGCAAATTGGTATGGATCCAGAGTAGTGGGGAGGGTGGATGTTAGGTGGGCCTTTACCAGTCTCTCCAAGCACTTCATCATGATGGGGGTGAGTGCTATGGGTCTGTAGTCGTTCAGTGATGATACCGGTGACTTCTTGGGTAATGGAACGATGGTGGTAGCTTTGAAACTTGCTGGTATTGATGGCTTGTGGTTCAGAGAGGGTGTTGTAAATGTCTGTGAGGGACGTTGGTGAGTGGAGGTCTGCACAGTCCTCTGAGCACTACGCCCGGGTTATGTTGTCTGGACCTGCAGCTTTCCTGGGATTCACCTTGAGTAGGGTCATCCTCACGTCCGTTGGGTCCAGTTGAAGTGTTGTGCTGTCAGGGTTTACGGGCTTTTTTGTGGGTGTAGTGGTGTTATTTTCTTCAAACCGGCTGAAGAAGGTGTTGAGTGAGTTGAGGAAGTCTGTATTGTCCTCACACGGTGGGGGGGATGGTTTGTAGTCTGTGACTGACTGGATGCCTTGCCACAGGCGTCTTGGGTCCTTGTGTCAGTGAAGTATGAGTTGATTTTTTGTCCATATGCACGCTTGGCTGCTCTCACGCCCCGGTGCAAGTTGGCCCTGGCAGACTTGAGGGCCTCCTTGTCCCCAGACTTGAAAGCAACGTTGCGTGCCCTCAGGAGCTCACGTACCTCCCTGGTGAACCAGGGTTTTTCGTTTGCTCTCACTGTAATGTCCTTGGTGACGGTTACATCTTCCATGCATTTTGTTATGTATCCAGTTACAGAGTCTGTGTATTCGGTGAGGTTGACGTCCTGGTTGGTGGTGGCCGCCTCCCTGAAAACCGACCAGTCTGTGCATTTTAGCAAGCCCAATGATCCAAGTTCTTTCATTAGAGGCATTACAGACTGGAGGCATGTGCACCAAAGAATAGAGGAGCATGAGAGAGGCATGGCACATAGACAGTGTGCTGAGGATATGTTTTAAACTGCTCCAGAGCAAGCGTTGATCACCTCCTTGAGGGAAGACAGCTGAAAGGACACCGTGAGCAGGTTAAGAAGAGACGTCAGGTGTTGGAACGTGTGGTGGAGGTTGTGAAAGTCTTAGGGAAGAGAGGCTTAAGCTACAGGCAGCAGCACAATGAAGCTGCGTACACCTTGGACATCGACAGTCTCAACCATGGCAATTTCTTAGAACTTATTATATTGTTGGGGAAATATGATGTGTGCTTAAAGGAGCACCTCAGCAGTGTAATTGAAAAAAGCAAGCAGATCCATACTTCGGGCACACAAGGCAGAGGCTCTCTGATGACCCTCCTGTCCAAAACAACTGTGAATTCAGTAATCGATGCTATCAAGCATTTGATTCAAGAGAGCATCTCTGCAGACATCAAGAAAGCCGGGATGTATTCTGTGCAGCTCGACACAACTCAAGATATTACAGGGAGAGAGCAGTGTTCTGTGATTTTGCGGTTTGTGACGGATGCAGTCCATGAAAGGCTTGTTGCAGTCGTACAATGCAGCACAACTACAGGTCAGTCGTTTGTGACTCTGCTAACTGAAGTCGTTGAGTGTCTGAAATTGGACATAGGCCTGTGCATCGGCAACTCCACAGATGGAGCCTCTAATATGCAGGGTCAATACAGAGGTTTCTCTGAGTAATGGCATCCAAAAAACCCACCCATCAGCATGTGTGGTGCTATGCACATGTCTTGAACCTCGTATTGTCCGTTACCACCCATAGTGTCATTGAAAGTGGATCACTATTTGACCTGCTGAACGACATTGCTGTATTCATCAGGGAATCATACACAAGAGTGAGTGTGTGGGAGACCGAGAGCCAGGACAAGAGGCACAAACGCATCTCAACAATTGGAGAGACGAGATGGTGGGCTAAACATCATGCCCTGAGGAAAGTTTTTGGGAACTTTGGCAGACCTGATGGTGGCCTTTTTGTTGAAGTGGTGTCCACACTCTCTGCCATATTGAAGCTGAAGACACTTGCATCAAATGCACGAAACAAAGCCAGAGGATACAGAGACGGTTTACTCCGATATGAAACTGTGCTAACAGCTCAGTTATTCCTCCGGCTATTTGAGTTCACCTCACCGCTATCAAAATACCTACAGACCGGAGGAATGGACATCCTCTCGGCACATAGGATGGTCACCACAACACAAGATTCGCTGAAAAAGATAGCAAGAGATTTCCCGGCCGTCAAAGATGCAGCTGACTGTTTTGTCCATTTGGCAAATGAAAAGCTAGAGGAGCAGGATGAACTCGATTTGTAAGTGGAGGCTGCACTGCCTCAGAAAAGGGTGAGGAGGAAGAAAGTCTTACCAGGAGAGATGGCCCAGGATGAAAGCCTCAGTGATTCAGAAAAGGCCACTGAGGTCAATGTACACAACCAGATTCTTGATAAAGCTGTTGAGGCCATGCACCAAAGATTCCTCACCCATGGCACCCTGTATGCAGATTTGTCCCTCCTACATTCCAAAAACTTCCCCCTTATCCGGTCAAGTGGCGGTGCTCTCCCTGAATCTGCATTTGAAGAACTCAGCAAGCGCCTAGTTGTGTATGACAGCAGGGCAACTGTTACCAATCTACACATTGAACTGAGAAACTTGGCACAGCAATGGGACAGGCTGATACAATCGCACTTGGATGACTACGCAACTAGAGCAGTTGAAGAGGAATCAGATGACCAAGAAGAGATGGAAATAATAAGCAAATCCTGTGTCTCTTGCAAAGAGTGCCCCCTGTGCTGCTACAAAATCCTTCTCAGATGTAACATGCTGACTCATGCATATCCCCTACTTGGGTTGGCATACAAGTTTCTGCTGACACTGTCAATAACTCAGGTAGCCTGTAAGCGGTCATTTTCAACCCTTCGCTACAACAAAAACCGACTGAGGAGTTGCCTGTCTACCAGCAAACCGGAAGCCTTTTTGTTGATGGCCACTGAAAAGGATGTCCTTGTGTCCCTTGATACTGACACAGTGATTGACAGAGTTGCAGAGAAGAGCGAATCAATGAAGAAACTGCTTTTATAAGGTGAGATTTATGATAAATAAATACATTTGTGTTAAATTTGTGGATTTAATTAAATGTTTTGACTGAAAACAATATTATTGCTTTGCTCTCTGCTCTCTCCTCCTCTCTCAGGGTGCCCTTGCTGTTTTCAGTTGACCAAGTTCGTAGTCATCCAATGTCATTGCCATACTACACATTCGTTCTTGGAGGGCAATTCAACATATTTCCATATTACCAGCATGTATATCAGACTGTTCTTTTTTTTAGTCATTAGTCCTGCTATAATGCAATTGGTGTGTATCACTCACTTTTTTTGTCTGTCAAACTCTTTCGCTTTAAGGCTGCCCTGTCCCCCAGGGATGTTCCAGGGATGTGCCTTTCATTGGTGTGGACTTCACAGGCATACTTCACATTTGTAAGTTTACTATGCTGTATACTGTTGTTATGTGTTCTTTCTGACATCCACTTGGATGGTCATAAAGCCTACTACTTTTACAGAGTGACTGTAATGAATGCAAACTATCCATTATTGCAAATACTTTAAAGACACCAATACTATCAATGTACATTTTTTTTAAAACAGTCTAATTTTTCAACTGTTCTCTTGACCCACCTGGCCTCTCTTTCTCTCCCCTTAGGTCTTTTTTGGCGTGAAGGTTTGCCTTCCCCTGATGTGGAGTTCACATGTGTTCTTTTTGTTTCATTGTGTTTACTAAATAGCTCTTATTTCAATTCTAGAAGAGACACTATCAGATTAATCTAGCATATCTGACTGCACCTTTGTGTCTCCCTTAGAGCCCCAAGGTCCATGCAGGCCTTTTTGTCTCAACCATAATGTAAAATGAGCTATTATCTCTCTGTTCACCTAAAGATTGTTTAAACTAAACTTCTCTCTCTCTCTCTCTCTCTCTCTCTCTCTCTCTCTCTCTCTCTCTCTCTCTCTCTCTCTCTCTCTCTCTCTCTCTCTCTCTCTCTCTCTCTCTCTCTCTCTCTCTCTCTCTCTCTCTCTCTCTCTCTCTCTCTCTCTCTCTCATAGGGTGCCAGTTTGACTTACTGGTTATAATTTCTTGTGTTTTAGTAAGTGTAAATAAAATAATACATATATTTTGTATTCTTCCTGTTGTTCTGTGTTCTTGCATTTTTTGCTGATTGTGAGACGGTTCAAACTGTACATATTATAAGCATTAGTCATTTCAGAGGAGATTTGACCTAGCTGCAAAAGCCTCTGCAAGTATAGTGAAAGAGCGTCTACATTTTTTTAACATGGTTACTCTCTTCCATGTAGGCTACTGCACTTTATTTTAATTGTTGAAACAGCACAATATGCGGATATATCTTCTGGTATGTTGCATGCCCCCGCATGTCGTATAAATAATCATGGTGGGCTGCCATGGCCAAAAATGCCCGGGCCATTTTTTGGTCCCAGTCCAGCCCTGTTACTAACCCGTCGCCAGCGTTGGAAGCTTGTCACGCCAGAGAACGAAGAGCCAGCTAATTCACTGCTCCAGCCCGGGACGTATCTGTGGCTCATTTCACCTGCTCGCTCCCTCCTTCTCTCGCGCCTCCACACGGTGCGGTGGGTGAGTAAATAGGATACCCTGCCACACATGACTACCATTTTCAACGGACAGCAACGCGCTCACGATGGACCTGTTCAATTGCTGGCACATACGTTACGGACAATCCGAACCAAAAGGGACATTGATACTGAGAGTGGACATTGAGTGTTATGTGTATGGTGCAAAAACGTTTCTGAGGTTATAATTGTTACTGTTGTGTGTGAATTGCATTAATGAACGTATGCTGTTGCTATTTACATATGAGATTTATCTGCAGTGTATTGTATTAGGGGTACATGCTGATAGTGTTGACAACTGTGAAAGTGTTATTGAGCCACGCTGGTGAAGTGTATGTTGATATGAGGTTTTGAACATTGTATGGTTTGATAGGGAATCTATTCCTATGTGCTTTACATTTGATTCATACGTGTATATCTTTTACTTTTCATTTTACTTTTCTATTTTATTTAGTATAAGAAAACTAGTATTTAGTGTAATAAATAACCACTTATTTTTCAACTGTTACACTATGCGCTTATTATGTGGAGCCATCTTCTCTCTGAAGTAGGGGCGTTCTCATCCTCTATCTGAAAGTATAGTGGTTAGGGTGAGATACTAAGAGGAGGATACAAGTAAGATACACACACTGATATTCTGTTCTTTAGGTCTTCACCGTGACAACTCCAAATCCTAATGCCTAAGCTATTGTACTTTAACTGAGGAGGTAGAGTAGACCCGATTTGTCAGTTAACACTGACAAATTATATTTTTCTATAATCTCCCTGCTTCTGATATCTCCTTCCAGCGCTCATCAGCTGGTTTTCCATAAGCATTCCACTGTGCGATCATCCCTGCTGCATATGCCCTCACACATTGTTGAAATGCTGGATGCTTTATTATTCTTTCTTTTGTGGCTTTTAGTGTAATATGATCGGGGCTATAATTAATACCAGAGTTCTGGCTATGTTCGCTGACATCAGGGGACCATTAACATTGTGGTTGGACATTTTAGCGAGCCGACAGGCTTTTTGTCGGGGCGCGGAACACGTAACTCAAAATCGGGATGGCATTACAGCTCACCCGCGGATCTATACTAACTAGACTTCACTGCACTATGCAGAGGACCGCCATTTATAATGCCCTAGCTATATAGGAACTCGGGATCCATTGTTATTAACACTTTGTTGCTGTGTTGATGCTGCGTGAAGCACTGCATTAAACACGACCAAAGTTTCTGCAGTCAAATCCAAAAGACATTTATAATAATGATGGCGATGATGATGAGGATTATGATGACGATGGTGACAATGAAGGAAGTTATTATGATGGTTCAGTGTTTACTATGCGGTGACGACTAGGGATGCACCGAAATGAAAATTCTTGGCCGAAACCGAAAACCGAAAATGAAGGAAACCAAGGCGCGAAGAACAACCGAAAAAACCGGAAAGAAAATATTATGCCAATTATTAGTATCATTTAGGGTTGCTTTTTTTTGTTGTATTGTTCTTATATAATTATATATCATATATGTATATATATATATACTAGTATATATATATATATATTATATATATATATATATATATATATATATAATATATATATATATTAGGTAGCCTATAGGTGTGGTGTTGTGTGTGTGTGATAATATATAATATATATATGATATATATGATATTAATATAATATATATATATATATATATATACACACACACACACACACACGTACACAAACCTAATAGATAGGCTACCTAATATTGCATTGGGACACGCAAGACTGGTAACCATAGCAACGCCGGTAAACAAACCCCATGAAGCCCAACCCCTACGAGAGCTCCTCGCGCTACCGCCATCCGGAGGCGCGCAGAGCTTTTGGCCGTGATATTATTTAAGCAATAGATCACGACAGGCCGTGGTATATGCTCATTATACCACGGCTAAAGGGGCGTTGTTCGTTGTTCGGCCCGACGCGAAGCGGAGGGACGACAACCCCCATCTTAAGGCAAACGATGGTATAATGAGCATATGCCACGCGCGTACTGTGAGAAGATAGATCATTGTCGGAGTTGATAATTAATTGCGTTACTTTTATAAAACGGTTACAATAACGGCAATATGAAAGAGGAATACGCAATCAAATTTCAGGTACAAAAAAATAAATAAAATCACAAATTAGCCTACCTTAACTGATAAAAAATAGCCCCATTATGAGAAAAAAATAGTCCCTCCTTTCCGGACGTTAGCTCTGCAAGTCTCTCTTTTTCTCGCCTTTTTCTTCAGGAGCAGGTCACTCCTCAGTCCCCCTCTACCATTGTTAACCCTAATCCGGGAGGTGAAGAAGTTTAACCTTAACACATGTCAATTTCAACGAATTTAGTCCAATTATTAACTACTTGACACACACCCTTCGGCTACTTTTGCTACCTAGGCCTCCACTACTCTATGTAACAGTTGGTTGTTGCCATGGAGACCATTGTATGCTTGCGCGCCGGAAATGATATGCTGCGATAAGGCTTTTTAGAATAGTAGCCGTGGTATATGCTCAATATACCACGGTTAACAGCCAATCAGATCGCCGGATTTCACCTTTCCGTTTTATAAATACTATTATATATAGAACGTTATAAGAAAGACGCTGTCACCGAGAATTGGTCGCTGTCAGACGCTGTCACCGAGTGTGAGAGGAGAGTTGACGGAGAAGATGGCGGTTGACCTAGTTTCAAAGTTTATACCGTATACCTATATATACTCGGTAATACGATACCGGTGTATCACTCGGTGTGAAAATAAATGTCCACACCGCGGCAACCCCTAGTGCCATTGCATTTATGGCTATGACTGTGTAGGCCTACTGACTTCATTAAAATCAAGGCATTACAATTTTGCAAATCGTTATACGTGGGTTCTTTCTCAGAAACATTGAAAAATGTCCACACCCGCAAACATATTGGCGCTTTATCCAAGACAAGCGTGGGCTTGCCGCGCTTTTTGCTTGCGTCATCACAAATTTCTGTTTCGGCCGTGTGGTTTCGGTGATAAAAGTATTTCGGCCCGAAACCGAAAATGCGCTTTTGGGCCATTTTCGGACGAAAATTTTCGGTGGCCGAAAATTCGGTGCATCCCTATGACGACCCATTATTTGGATCACAACGGTGAATTTTTTTTAAATAGCTGTGCGCGGAGACAGCAGTGAGGGCTGTCATCAGGGGGAGGGGCGGGCTGTTTGATCATGTCAATTCAAACTGGGACGCGCGGACGCCTGGTTAAGGCACGCGCCACCAACAAGAAACAATCAGTTCAGAACGGCAGAACGGCAGGAGATGATGGAGGAGACGCGGCGACCCGTACGACTAAAAGGAAATTGCAGCTACAACAAAGACAGGGAAACCATATATCCCTGGGTGAAACCAGTCGTGAATTCGACGTACAAAAGAGACAGACACAAATAGGGCGAAGTCACAAACCCCCCCGCACATTTGTCCCGCACAAACGTAGTCTTTGTCCCACTTCTAGTGAATTGGGATCTGGTCACCCTAGTCTGGACCTTTGAAATTGTTCCATCCCCAAAATTTGCTTTAATTTACCATAGTACAATTAGGGATTTCCATACATTTTGCAATGTACTTCAGTCCCAAACCTCTTTTTAAAGATAATAATAATTGTTGATTTGCAATACAGTAAGCCTAAATGGTCCACACTCCGTACTGTATGGAATGACAAGGGGTCCACTGCTGGCTATTACAAAATGACACAAGTCCCCGCTTCGATAGTCCCCTCTTTCAATCGCAACTAATGTAATAATTAATGCATAAAGATGATCTGTTAGCGTGTTTTTAGGACAGTCAGTAGCAACATCCTATTTATTCATTTGTATCAATAAAAGATGATAAAAAAATGAATGACAGGGGTCCACTGCTGGCTATTACAAAATGACACAAGTCCCCTCTTCGATAGTATGGAGCGACATTCACACTCCTGCTTTTATGAAAAGGGGAAATCAAAAATATATATTGGAAGGAAAAATAGTAATTAATGCAATAATAAGGGCTAGTGAATCATCAAAGATGATCTGTTAGTGTGTATTTTGGACAGTCAGTAGCAAGATCCTATTTATTCATTTGTATCAATAAAAGATGATTAAAAAAAAAGTCTAGACCAGTGGTTCTCAACTGGTGGGTCGCAGACCCGTTCTGGATAGGTTGCGGACAGCTGGTCAAAAAAAGTAAATAATATTTCATGCGCATCTGATGTTTGACATATCTTTTATTTTGAAAAATGATTTAATTTGAGAGGCACACGTCAGACACGTTCAGCCGCCTAGGAGCCGTAGCCATTTGATTGCCGCTCACTTTTAAGTTTGTGTTGCGATGGCAAAGGGTAAATATGACCCGGTGTATTTAAAATGTGGATTTTCGTTCGTTGAGGATAATAAGGGACAGAAACCCAGTGTGTTATACTGTATGTAGTGAAGTGCTTGCGAATGAGAGCAGTACAGTAAATGGTCCACACTTGTACTGTATGGAATGACAGGGGTCCACCGTTGGTTGAAACACAATGACAGAAGTTCCCACTTAGATAGCATAGAGTGACAGACACACTCCAACATGGATGTTGGCTGTTACAAAATGACTCGTCCCTTCTTAGATAGCGATATTCACATTCCTGGTTTTACGAAAAGAGGAAATAAGAAAAATATATTGTAAGGAAAGATAGTAATTTCAACTAATGTGATAATTTTTCTTCCAACATGATTTGTTCGTATGTTTTTGTATGTTCTAACAGAATATAAAGGCTCAGCTTTAATGGATTGCTTAACCATTGTCAAGCATGACACTGTATTAAATAAAGGGCTACCCAGAAGGCAAAGGGAGTAGTAAGTACTTTAGAATGAAAAAATGCAGGGAAAAGAAAACAAACACTAAGCTATAATTAGGAATAGAATAGTCAAGACCCTTAAAAGAGTGTTCAAATCACCAAAGTGCTACCTTTAGTTGAGCGACCACATGATCTACAATTAGGGTACAGATAGGCTCGAGTTGAATTAAGATAAAGCTTACGAAGCATCAATACATCTTTACAATGTACTGTTCTTTAAAATGTAGTCCCCAATCGATATTTAAAGAAATGCACTTAAATTGTTGATGTGCATCGCAGGGAAATATCCACACTTGTATAGTATGGAATGATAGGGGTCCACTGTTGGCTGATACATAGTGACAGAAGTCCCCTCTTAGATAGCATAGAGTACTCACACTGGTGTGAAAGGTTCCTCTCCCAACCCCCACACACTTACTTGCATACCCCCATACACAAACTTGCAAATCCATTCAACCCCCCAGCCCAAAAGTCTATATTCAAATTAATCACCTCACACTTTTCTACTGAAGAACTTATTCCTGAGCCTTTGAGATTATAGTGTTGGATGAGGATGAAATGACACATCTCCCCATAGTGCCTTTGTGTGTGTGCGTCTGCATGTGTGTGTGCCTCTGTTTGCATGTGTTGTGTGTGGCCTACTGTCGTGTGAGTGTGTGTGTCCTGTATGAGTGTGTGTGTGTGTGCTTCGTTTGTGTGTGTGTGTGTGTGTGTGCTGACTGTGAGCAAACTCTGTGGTGTGTGCGCGCGCTGCGCGTGGTGTTGTGTGTGTCTGTTATGTGTGTGTGTGTATGTGTGTTGTGATTGTTATGTGTGTCTGGTATGGTGTGTCTGGTATGTGTGTGTGTGTGTGTGTGTGTGTGTGTGTGTGTGGTGTGTGTGTGTGTGTGTGTTGTTGTGGTGTGTGTGGTATGTGATGTGTGTGTGTGTGGTATTTCCTGTGTGGTCTCAAGGGAGATACGATAAAGACTGGATTCTGTGATTATTTTGGGTCTTTATTTTCTCTCTCCCTCCCTCAATCTTTCTCTTTCTCTCCCTCCATCCCTCTTATTTGCAGTGTAGTAGTTATATTAGATACTTACATTACTAGAAGTGAAGTAGTACTATAATTACTATTATTAATAGTACAAAGTGAACCAATGCAGTCTTTAGATCTGTCTTCTGGCCGTTATTAGTTAGAATTAGTTAAACGAGCTGGATCACTGACGGTTTTGAGTTTTAGTCCTTATAAATGCTGTTGATCACTGACGGTTTTGAGTTTTAGTCCTCATTAGTGCTGTTGATCAGGGACGGTGTTGATGAGTGTTAGTCCTTATTAGTGCTGTTGATCATTGATGATTATTTCTCAGGATGCCCTGCTCCAGAAGTGGTGTGGCTGCAAAAACGGACTGGAGGTAGACGAGTCTTAGGATTTCCACTTCCTGCAAAAGGGCAGCCTGTGCACCCTGATGATCCAGGAGTTTTTTCCAGAAGACACCGGGGCATACACTTGCTACGCCCCCAATTCACACAGGCAGGCGCGAACACACGCTGAGCTCACAGTCCACGGTACCAGTTAAGCTTCCAGTACACACTACCAGTTCAGCTCCCATTACAGGTTTACTCAGTGTCAGCTCACCCAGTAACAGGCTCTAGGTACCAGTTCAAGATCCCAGTTTCACAGCTACCAGTCAGCTCGCAGGTCACCTCTACACAGTTTCGAAGGATTTCACCAGCTACAGCGTCTACTAGTTTGAGCTCCCAGTACACTCTACCAGTTCAGCTCCCTGTAAATTACAGATACCACTAACTGCTTGCTACTCTATCTGGGTAAAATTAGCAACGATAGTGGAGATCTAACTTGATTTCAAAGCTGCCACCTCTCAAAGTTGTGTTTCACATCTTGTTAATAAAGAAGTTAACAGGGACCCATCTTCAGAAAAACAAAAAAAGAACCGCATATTTTCGGTAAACATTTATTTAGAAGTATCGAAATAAGAGTGACATGTCACTGTCATAACTATGACATGACACTGTTATGAACTTGTCATAAACATAATGAACATTCATTAAAGTGTCATTCGGTTGTTGTTTTGAAAAGTTGAAATTGTTTGGGTTGTCATGATTTTGACAAGTTGACATTGACATTACCAGAGGATGTCTCTGTCATGACCACTTGACAAAAATTCATGAAATGTGGACATTGTGGAAATTGCATTAAATGAAAGACAATTTCTCACTTTGAGCACACAAATGTGTGACTCGTTTAATTCGTTAGATCAAAACAGAAAGTCAAAACGCGCAGCTCATTAAAACAATTCCGCATGGGGGTCTCCACGTTATGAGACGTTCCTAACATTTAAAGGGGCAGTGATCCCTGAACAACCAAGACAGTAAACGATATGCCTACAACAGTGCATATAACAACACTTAACAACATAGGTGAATTATGGTAGGTTACACTCACTACACACATCCCACCAGAATACAAAAGAGTACAAAAACAAAACAGTCACTGCGGAGGCGGGCGTAATAACTGGCCGGCACGGCTGTAGTCGTTGACAGTGATTTTGGGTCACGAGGAGCCAAAACCACAGCTAAGACTGTTACTTACGCCATAACACGGATGAGGGGCATGGAGTGTGGGAGTTCCTGGAGAGAGGGGAGCAGGGGCAGAGCTGGAAGTCTACCGCATTCGTGGTGGCTGGGGCCGAATTCAAAATGGGCCCAGCACCGTCCAAAGTGAGACTGGCTTGAAGGTTGTGATCGAATGGGACGAGTGCGCTCCGGGTTTGCTCGCCCAGTGTCCACCCAAAATGTCTCCCCGTTATCCTATAAACCCGGAACGGGGCCCTCACGGATGAGGAGAGGGGGACTAGTGAGTCCCCTGTGGTTCATCTGTGGCGAATAAAAAAAGCGTAGTCGACCGTCCGCAGCCCAGCGGGGATGTGCGATTGAGGGAGGCTGTGACGGGAAGTGGGGACAGGTGCGAAAAGCCTCGCATTGTCCAGTAGTGTGGAGAGTGGCAGACCACAAAACTGGTTTCAGGGACGAAATCCCCATGGAACTCCACTTAGCGGTGTGAACGCCCTGGCCAATAAACACTACTTGCGGAGGAGGACTGTGGTCTTCTTGGTGCTGAGTGTCCTGATCGCATTGAGCAATTTTACACTGCAGTACCCACAGGAGCTTTGTCGACCCAGTTGCTGTCTCATTTTAAGGTAGAGTCTACCGTGAAGCAGCAGGCCTTTCGAGCTCGGACCTATAAAATCGATTCAAGAGTCATTAGCCTGTGGGTGAT
>OLKM01006411.1:0-14352 GCA_900291075.1 Melanogrammus aeglefinus
TTGGTCTCCCCAGAGACAGGCTGCTCTCCATGGGGAGCCTGTTAAATAAAACCCCCCCCCCCCTGCCTCTCATGTCCTCCATTTGCATCCTCTGCCTTGACCTTGAGCACCAACCCAGAGCTCACGCCGCTGGATGGTCCTGTTTACGGTTTGTTGTCGGTTTAGTCACAGCTTCTATCCCAAACAACTTAGAGGCCAAACCCCATATAAGGAGCAGGCAGGGCGCGAGCGTGGACGTCAATCAGGGATTTAGCCCGGGCACTCTCTGGTGGAGTCAACAGGCCCTACTTGGGTCCTGCCTGTTCATGGTGAGAACCAGCCCCCAGCTTAGGAGTACCCCCCCCAGCCCTGGGGTACCCCCCCCCCCCCCGGGATGAGGTCAATACTCGATGAGACGCGGATGTGACGACTTTTAATGACACATCATCAGATTGACGGCCCATGGTTGAGGTCGCCGTGCAACGGGCCTTGACCGGACGGACGGCCGTACCCGAGTGGATGATGATCGCCGTGAGAAACTGGCCTCTGACTGATTTAGGGGGGGGCGGGGGAGGGATTTGGCGGGAGGGCTGTACCGGCGGGGATTGATGTCGCCGTGAAAACGGCATCTGACTGGACGGGGGGGAGGCTTGCAGGGCGTACCTGGGGGGGATTTTGATGTCGCCGTGGAAACTGGCATACTGACTGGACGGGGGGAGGGGTGAGGGCGTTACCTGGAGGTGATTTGATTGTCGCACTGGGAATAACGGCCTTCTGACACTAGCAGGGGGTGGGGAGGGTTTGGCGGCGAGGGCGTACCTGGGGGGGGGATTGATTCGAAAGGTCCCCGGCGGGGCGTACTCCTGCCGAACACCGGTAGCAGTCCTCTGTCTCGAGAGCCGTCGGTTCACCGTGACGATGAAGGGACTGCAGGCCTGAGCGAGGGCCGTGAGGCTTACCTCCGCAGGAAGTCTCTTCAGCTTCGTCCTTGCTCTTCGTCACGAACTTCAGCGCCATCTTGGTGCCTGGGAGAGGCGGAGCCACGCACGCACCACGCAGACCAACGCAGAGACACACAAACACACAAACACACGACACACGGTCAGAGCCCAAATACACACACACACACGCACACACAGGCACACACAGACACACGCAGACACACAACACACGGTCAGAGCCCAATAAGCAAAAACACAACACACGGTCAGAGCCCAATACACAGACACACACAGACACACACAGACACCCACAGACACACACAGACACAAAGACAGAACCACACAGACACCCACAGACACACACAAACACAAGCAGACGCACAGACACCCACAGACACACACAGACACAAAGACAGAACCACACAGACACCCACAGACACACATAGACACAAGCAGACACACACACACACACACATACACACACAGACACACAGACACGCACACACACACACACACACACACACTAACACACACACACACACACACACACACTCACACACATAGACACAAGCAGACACACACACACACAGACACACACAGACACACACAGACACGCACACGCACGCACACACGCATGCATGCACGCACACACACACACACACACACACACACACACACACACACACACACACACACACACACACACACACACACACACACACACACACACACACACACACACACACACAGAGCAGGCCGGGTCACGGGGGGGTCTGGCGGGTTCTGACACGGTGTTCCGGATGCGTTGAGACGTATTTAACGTGCTCTACTCCTGGGCCTTCGGGGCTCGTTAACCTGGACTGGTGTTCTTTCATTAAATCCAAACTGTCTGGCACACCGAGAAGAATTAGAGTTTGATTGAGTTCTGAATCCAGGCCACAGGCAAGGGGATTGTGGAAGCACACGCACACACACAGACACGCAGTCACACAAACACACACACACATGGAGTCACACCCACACACAACACACCACACTACATACACACACACAAATACATTGCTCCCATGCAGACACACACCACACACACAGATACAGACACAAAACACAGACTTGTGTGTCCGTGTGTGTTTGTGTGTATGTGTTTATCTTCTGGGGTCTTGACCTTGTGTTGTGTAATTTGTGTGTGTGTTGTGGGTATGACCTTGTGTGACCGGGCCATGAGGTCCACCTTACCATAGGTGTTGTGTGTTTGTATTGTGCATCGTGTTGTGTGTGTTGGTGCGTGTTGTATTGTGCATTGTGTGCTGTGGGCCATCAGGTCCACCTTGGCCGATAGTTGTTGCGTGTTTGTGTCTGTGCGTTGTGTTGGCGTGGTGTTGTGTGTTGTGCGTTGTATTGTGCGTTGTGTTGTGTACTTTGTCTGCGGTGGGCCATCAGGTCCACCTTGCCGTAGGTGTCGTGTGTTTGTGTTGTGCGTTGCGTTGTGCGTTGTGTCGTGTACCTGTTGTGTCGGGTACCTTGGGTCCGGTGAGCCATCAGGTCCACCTTCGTAGGTGTTGTGTGTTTCTGTTGTGCGTTGTGTAGCGTACCTTGTGTGCGGTGGGCCATCAGGTCCACCTTGCCGTAGGTGCCCTTCCCCAGCTCGCGGAGGTGCTCATAGCGCTGTGCCACGTCGGCGGCCGACAGCGAGCTGATGGCGAGCGCCTGCATGTCCTCCGTCGGGACGCCTCCGCCCCCGCCGCCCCCACCGCAGAACGCCATCTTGGCTGGCGGTGGGCGAGGAGCCCCCCCCGCTGGCCACGCTGGCCTGGCCCGCGGATGGCACGAGAGAAGAGGACAGGCCGGCCTTGAGGCTGTGAGGCAGACTGAGGACGAGAGGAAGAGGAGGAGGAGGGTGAGAGGAAGGCTGGTAACAGCAGGAACGGCCCCCCAGCGTGAAGTCCCTCTTTTGGGATTTGTGAGTGGTGTGTGTGTGTGTGTGTGTGTGTGTGTGTGTGTGGTGTGTGTTGTGTGTGTGTGGTGTGTGTGTGTGTTGTGTGTGTGTGGTGTGTGTGTGTGTGTGTGTGTGTGTGTGTGTGTGTGTGTGTGTGTGTGTGAGAGTGATGTGTGTGTGTGTCTCTGTGTGTGTGTGTGTGTGTGTGTGTGTGTGTGTGTGTGTGTGTGTGTGTGTGTGTGTGTGTGTGTGTGCGCGTGTGTATGTGTGTGTGCGCGTGTGTATGTGTGTGTGTGAGAGTGAGTGAGTGAGTGAGAGAGAGAGTGAGTGAGGGAGGGAGGGAGTGAGTGTGTCTCAGTGTGTGTGTGTGTGTGTGTGTGTGTGTGTGTGTGTGTGTGTATATGTGTGTGTGAGAGTGAGAGAGCGAGTGAGGGAGGGAGTGAGTGTGTCTGTGAGTGTATGCATGTGAGTGTGTGTGTGTGTGTGTGTGTTTGTCTGTCTGTCAAGCACCCGCGTGCACGCACGCACACATACAGACATGCACTAACCCTAATATATACGTCCGCTGAATGTTTGTTTACGTGCAGGGACTCAGGGTCGGTCCCTGGTGTCACATGACCCAACAAGACCCACCTCCACCCTGCTAATCCAATCATCACATAATCCTCCCGGAGATGGGAGCCCGCTAATGGCTCCTGACATCTCGTCGCCACTGCTGGTGCTTCTGGCTCTGGCAGCCAATTCAGAGGGGAGGGCTTCAGCTCAGTGGGGGGGGAGGGGGGTGGGGGGATGCAGAGTGTGGAGTGAAAGACGAGGGTGTGGCACGTGCACTCTTAGCGGATCGATGGCGTGACGTGCACTAGCGGGATGGGAGTGCCGTCGGACAGCAGGAAGCTATGGAGGAAGACCAGGCTGAAGACGGGGGGGGGGGGGGGGGGGGGGGGAGACGGTACAGATGAGATGAAGCACTCTGATCACCCCGGGGAGCCAGGAGACACTCCAACGATCGATGCAATGGCCTTCACCCGTTCACACACATCCTCTCACAACACACACTCATCCGTTTACATATACGGTGGCTCACTCACTCACTCACTTCAGCCCACGCACATTTACTCATTCATACACATTTACTAATTGACACAAGCATTCACCCATTCACACACACCAACACAATCACCCAAGGATATGCACACATTCATACACACACTCACTCCTTTCAACACATGAAAATACGTCACGCACCAACAGTAATCCTTTCACACACAAATTGACACACATTCAAGGGTTCACTTCCATGAGGCTCAGATGCGCTGCTGAACCGAGGGTTTGGTGCCAGAAGCCTGTTAGTCAGCAATAGCAGGAGTCATATTGACTCATGGTAGCACAACAGCCTTTCGATCGTACTGTAAGTGGAATAGTCTCTCTCCTGTCCCAGCCTGGGTTATTAGGGTATCAGATCATATCCCTCTCTTGTGTTCAAGATGAAGCCCCATCATCAGCCACTCCATAGAACCTCTCTGTAGAACCTCTCCTCAAAACCTCTCTGTAGAACCTTTCGTCAGAACCTCTCTGTAGAACCTCTCCTCAGAACCTCTCTGTAGAACCTCTCCTCAGAACCTCTCTGTAGAACCTCTCCTCAGAACCTCTCTGTAGAGCCTCTCCTCAGAACCTCATAGCATAACCTCCCTTCAGAACCTCTCTGTAGAACCTCTCTCTACAGAACCTCATTGCATACCCCTCTCCCGCAGAACCTCACCCCAGAACCTCTCATCAGATCCTCTCTGTAGAACCTCCCTGCAGAACATCACTGAAGAACGTCTCCTTGGTACCTCTCTGTAGAACCTCTCTACAGAACCTCTGTAGGACCTCTCTGAAGAACGTCTCTGCAGAACCTCTGTAGAACCTCTCTGTAGAACCTCTGTAGAACCTCTCTGTAGAACCTCTCTGTAGAACCTCTCCTCAGAACATCACTGTAGAACCTCTCCTCAGAACATCACTGTAGAACCTGGGATCATTATGAGTGATGGTCTCTCTTGCCCGTGAAGGCGGTCATACCTGTTGTTTCAAGGGTGCTCTGGTTCCTCGCGCTGGAAGTTTGGTGAAGTTTGACCATCCCTGGGAAGGCATCTAGGGGGTGTGTGGGTTTTCAGAGGAGAGCAACATGTGGTCTGTTTGTTTATGATCTTAATATCTTATTTTAATTCAGACAGCCTGTGGTTTTCCTGGTCCTTTCCCGTCTGAGACTCATAAAGTGCATTCTTATCTTGATGGCGTGGGCAGTCCCCAACACCTTGAGCTCCAGCACATCCCTCACTGCTGACCTGAGGGTCATTTTATGCCCAGTTTGAGCCTAGCAACAAACACCGCTGGCGCCACCCTGCTCGTAAACAACGTAACCAACAACAGAAGGACGCACACACTGAGTATTAATGGGACTACCGTGGAGAGGAGCATTCATATATTACACATAACCTTACATCTTAACTTTACCATCTGTTGTAATCTAATACTAAACTTAAAACTGATCCCTAAAAGGAACTGTCTCCAACCCAACACCTAAACCATTAATGAATTTAAAATTTGATAATGTACTCTGAGTAGGGCTGAACGATTTAGGGAAATAATCTAATTGCGATTGTTTCGACCAAAATTGCGATTGCGATTTAGCCTGCGATTATTTTTTTATTATTATTCACCAAACAAGCAATAAATCATTCTGTTGTATGACCAACACAACATTGGGAGCCTGAGTCCTGAGACCGCTGGCAGAAAGGCGTCTGTGTGTGCCTTGGCTCGAAAGGCTGGCGGTAGAAGTGGTGTGACGGTAAACCTCTGGAGGCGTCTTGAGGAGGGGAGGGGACGCCAACACATCGATGCTGAGGCAAACAGCTCTCCTTTATGATAACGGCAAAACGCTCATCACCATGGTAACCATCCCAGTGCATAGCAAAAGCGGGCAGTGGAAATCGATGGTCGGAACGGCCGACGGTCGCAAGACGAGGACCGAGACGACGAGGTCACGTGACTCGTGGGAGAGGTGCCCGGATTTGGAATTTTGAATTGATGAAAATGAGCCAAAACAATACAGCTGATCGACCAGGGGAGGCTGGCATCCTCTTACATTCATGCACATTCACTCGTTTACTTACACACAATCACCCGTTAATTTGCCCACTTTCATTCGATCATTTACACACATTCACTCCTTAATTTACACACATTCACCCGTTCATGTACACACATTCACCCTTTCATTTACACACATCACCTCGTTCACTCACACGCATTCACCCTTTCATTTACACACATTCCCTGGCTCATTCACATAAATTCATTCACCCATTTACAAACATTCAACCCTTCATTTACACACATTCACCCGTTCATTTACACAAATGTACGTAGTCACCCATCAACACCCACAGTCACTCGCTCTGTCTGTGAGGATGAATCCCGCTGAGCTTCCTGTGTCTCCCTTTGTGTGTGTTGCTAAGTGTTGCTGCTGAACCGAGGGTTTGGTGCCAGCAGCCTGTTAGTCAGCAACGGCAGGAGAGACCCGGTTCATACAGACTCATGGTTCTACAGACGGCTAGGGAGGACAGAGGAGAGGCTGGGAGGCTAAAGTCACTCATACTGCAGCACAACAGTCACTGATTCTGTAGCACAACAGTCACTCACACTGTAGCCCAACAGTCACTGGTTCTGTAGCACAACAGTCACTGATTCTGTAGCACAACGGTCACTGATTCTGTAGCACAACAGTCACTGATTCTGTAGCACAACAGTCGCTGATTCTGTAGCACAACGGTCACTGGTTCTGTAGCACAACAGTCACTCACGCTGTAGCCCAACAGTCATTGATGCTGTAGTACAATAGTCACTGATGCTGTAGAACAAAAGTCACTGAGACTATCATACAACAGTCTTTCCATCGTACTCTAAGAACACATTCTTGATCCTTTCCTCTCTGTTATCGCTCTCCTCGCCGGCCCGTTTGGACAAGAGAGGGAGTACCTTGATTCTACACACGTTTTCGAATTGCATCAAGATTAAATATTCCCTCTTTTTTGGTGAAGGCACAGCTCGTTAATAAAGTGCATCATATCTTATCAACCCTTAAGCGTAACAGTCTATCAGAGGAGAACATGAGTAGAATAGCCTTGTTCGTGTCCTCTTCTCTCGCTTTGCCTCTCATCTCTCTACTCTCCGTCTCTCCCCCTCACACGCCACTCTCTAGCCTCTCTCTCTCTCTCTCTTCCCCTCTCTCTCTCTCCCCTCTCTCTCTCTCTCTCTCCCCCCCCCCTCTCTCTCTCTCTCTCTTCTCTCTCTCTTCTCTCTCTCTCTCTATCTTCCCCCGTCCTCTCTCTCTCTCTCTCCTTCTCTCTTCTTTCCCTTCTTCTCCCCGCCTCTCTCTCCCTCCCTCTCACCCTTCTCCCCTCTCGCTCTCTCTCCCTCCTCCTTTCTCCCTCTCTCTCCTCCTCTCCCTCTCCTCCCCCTCTCTTCCCCCCCTCTCCCTCTCTCTCTCTCTCTCTCTCTCTCTCTCTCTCTCTCTCTCTCCTTCTCTCTCTCTCTCTCCCTCTCTTCTCTTCTCTCTCTGAAATGAAAACATCCCTACCGCTCACTCTCAGGGCTGAGGGTCGTTATAGTTGAGGACAGAGTGTAGTTCAATGACCTCAGGCTGACTTGTCTGGCTCTCTCTCTCTCACACACACACACACACACACACACACACACACACACACACACACACACACACACACACACCACACACACACACACACACACACACACACACACACACACACACAAACACACACACACACAGTCCATCAGGAAGCACAGCCTCAAATGGGGTGCTGCTGATTCTCTGTCTGTCTGTCTGTCTGTCTGTCTGTCTGTCTGTCTGTCTGTCTGTCTGTCTGTCTGTCTGTCTGTCTGTCTGTCTGTCTGTCTGTCTGTCTGTCTGTCTGTCTGTCTGTCTGTCTGTCTGTCTGTCTGTCTGTAGGGTAGAATCCAGGTGAAGGTTATTAGTGATGAAGGGGACACTCCTCAGCTGATAAATATACCTTACACTAAAACAGTGGTTTGTTATCATCAATCTGAGCTGTGATTGGCTGATAGTGCCCTCCATGTGGCTGTTCCATGTGATCCCCCCCCCTTCTCTTTATTCCTCTCTCCTCTTCTCTCTCACTCCTTCTCTCTCTAGGGCCATCTCTCACTCTCTGGTCTCTCTCTCTCTCTCTCTCTCTCTCTCTCTCTCTCTCTCTCTCTCTCTCTCTCTCTCTCTCTCTCTCTCTCTCTCTCTCTCTCTCTCTCTCTCTCTCTCTCTCTCTCTCTCTCTCTCTCTCTCTCTCTCTCTCTCTCTCTCTCTCTCTCTCTCTCTCTCTCTCTCTCTCTCTCTCCGTCTCTCTCTCTCTCTCTCCGTCTCTCTCTCTGTCTCTCTCCTCTCTCTCTCTCTCTCTCTCTCTCTCTCTCTCTCTCTCTCTCTCTCTCTCTCTCTCTCTCTCTCTCCTTCTCTCTCTCTCTCTCTCTCTCTACCATAGAGATGTGGTATATAGTGAACACTAGATGAGATGCCAACACAACGACCCACCAGGTGACCTTCAATGCTCTGAGCCAGTTCTTCCCCAGCTCTGGATAACTGGGACCAGTGGGGTTATTTTTGGTGATCTTGGCGCACAATGTGTATGACAGGTGACCTGAATGTCACCGTCCATGTGTGCTGACAGACGCACTGCTCTGAGCCTGGGGTGTGTGTGTGTGGGTGGTGTGTGTCTGTGTGGCTGTAATGTGAGGGTGTGTCTCTGTGTGTGGTATCTCTGTGTGTCTGTGTGTGTGTTTTGGGGGATGTCTGTGTGTATCTGTGTGTGTTTCTGTTTGTTTCTGTGTTTTTCTGTTTGTGTGGGTGTGTGTGGATGTGTGTCTGTGTTTGTGTGGATGTGTGTGTGTGTGTGTGCGTGTGTGTCTGCACCTCTATGCGTATGCATGTGTCTATGTGTGTGCTCCTATTTGTATTTGTGTGTGTGCATGTCTGTTTGTGTGTGTGTATGAGTGTATGTGTGGGTGTCTGTGTTTCTACGTGTGTGCTCCTGTGAGTATTTGTATTTGTGTGTGCAGGCCTATTTGTGCGGGTAAACGTGTGTGTGTGTGTCTGTCTGTCTGTCTGTCTGTCTGTCTGTCTGTCTGTCTGTCTGTCTGTCTGTCTGTCTGTGTGTGTGTGTGTGTGTGTGTGTGTGTGTGTGTGTGTGTGTGTGTGTGTTGTTGTGTGTGTGTGTTGTGTGTGGTATGTGTGTGTGTGTGTGTGTGTGTGTGGGGGGGGGGGGGGGGGGGGGGGTGGACACAAACATAGACTTGTTTAATATTTATAGAGACTATTCTGGTCCTCAGTTGTGGTCTCACACAACTCAAACCGTTTGAAACAGCTTCCAGAGCCCTTCTCTGTGCTGTGATGTGGGGATGGATCTAGGAGAGGAGTTAACAACACCGTTTTGGTGAATTGGCTTTATGTGCTTTCCTTGAATAGGAGCTATTCCGACTTGTGTGGATCGGAAGTTGGGTGAAAAGCAAGGCAATACAAACAACGCTTTATGCTGTTTTCAAGCCAGAGCGAGTGTTTGGAACAGGATTCCTCTGAGTGTGTTGCCATGGTAAAGAGCAGTGCTAAGGGACGACGTCTGAGATGTTATCTGTTGTGTTTGAAGCCTCTCTCAAACAGCTTCTGTATCGCTTTCTAAAGACCACTCGTTCAAACGCATTATAGAGAGACAGACTGTGAATTGGTTGGATTTTACCAACACAAGCTGTCGAAGACTCGTAAACAATACACAAGACTCAGACTATGGCGAAATACAGATGACTCAGACTATTACAAAACACAAGACTCAGACTGTTACACACGACAGAAAAGACAAGCAACAGAAGACAGACTCCTTCACAACTCAGAAGACTATTTCCATCAAACAGCACAAAGCTCAGACTATTATCTGGAAACAAAACAAAATACTGACTATTTCCGGATAACAGCACAAGACTCAGACTGTTACCTGCAAAGTATAAACCTATACTATTACTATTATAAGTAGGCCTTATACATTACCTTATACAAGTTATTTTTATGATGTTATACAAGGTATTATTATTTGTTGTTATATAGTTAATTTTTGTTTGTTTTTAATATTATTCAAATTTGCTTAATTTTATTAATATGTGTAATATGTGTAATATGTGTGGTTATTTTTGCATATTATTATTATTATTATTATTATTATTATTATCATCATACAAATAATAATATAAATTATTATTTTACAATTATCATTACCATCATCAGGCCTATTCTTTTATCAATTATCCAACATCGCTTTCCATCCAGGATGTATTTAATCTAAATAACCAGACTGACCTCATAGTGACCGTTGATTGTGCCGCTGCCTCATGAAAACATGCAGCTCTCATTATATGAAGGTGCTCTAACGAGCAGAGTCAAAGTCATTCTTCAGGTCCAGTCAAATGTTACTGAAGACATTGAAACTCCCAGATTATTAGCATGTTTGAACCCTCAGACAGTGACCCCACAGCCTCCGTGGGGACATCGGTTCAGGCCCGTATCTGTTCAGGTGTCCTCTGGCAGAGGTTCCCACACGGGTTGATGTTGTTGATGGATGCAGTGCAACACAAAATCTGAAATAGTTTACACAAATATAACTTGGCATGTAAGGCCTACAATTTCATGTTTTGCTTTTTATCGTTGAATCCAGTTCCGCGAGTTCTTGCTCCTTTTTAATACACAATTGACAAATATTGTAAACACGACCTTTTAAGAAGGCTGTATCCACGTGATACTTTCTTTAAAGTCCACTTTGTGTGACAAATATAGCGAACCTCACACGGCAGTTCTAGACCTACAGGCTGGTCACATATAGTGTGAGGTCTTCAAATCATGCTTTATAACCGAAAGTGATGTGTGTCTTAGCAAGGGACCCCAAGTCCCGCTGGGATCTGGGACGGAGGGGGCTCACCTGCCGGCGACCTGTCGCTCCCCTGCATGGTCCTGCATCCGCCGCGTCTCCAGGCAACCGAGGATGGAGATTAAAACGCTCCGGCTCCGAACGCGATGAATTCAACACCTTGTTTTGAAACAAAGCGAACGCAGCGTATACACGCAGAGCCTGAAGAGAGATCTCCAAAGAGAGATCTCTAACGTATCAGAGCAGCCTTTGTTTCCATGCGCTCGTCGGTCGGCGGAGGTTCCTGTGTATAAAATCCTCCTTTTGTTCGCAGCGAGCGAAGCGCCTGGCGGGAGCCGCATGAAGACATTGATTGTTCTTCGCGCGTTAAATCCTCTCCTCCTGCTCGTTGTCGTGACCTGCTTAGTATTTATATTTATTAATCATCAATGCTATCAGGTGATCATCATAGTGAAGCCCTGAGCAGCGGCGGACGAACCGGAACGCTTTTGTTCCTTCGCTGGGCGACCAACGTCTTCAACCTGGAGAGGGGGCGGGGAGAGGTGAGCTGACCCAGATCAGCTCCACATGACCACGGGCTCATCCATTCATGGTACCCCGCGGCCTGCATGCATTTAATTCAACAAGGATTAACATCCTAGCATGATCATTTGCAGAATCCGGGTATACTCTTCAATGCTCGTTCGAGACTATCTTCAAATCTTTTGGTTCGTTTGGTCTTCGTTTCTCTCACGGACAGACTTAGGTTTCATTCTCTGCGCCTTAATGTTTTCCACTCGATTATCGTGGACAACACCGTGCGTCCGTTAACACGCCCTCAAACTGCACCCCTCTGCTTAGCTGAGCCACAAGCATGGCCCCCGTGTGCCAAGTCCTAGCGCCGGAGCCCGTCCTCTACTCAAAGAACGCACACCGACCCTTTCAGCTTACGTCATCCAGTTTATATTTCCCGCGATAATTAGGATGCGTCGTTTTCGATTCTTAGGGGGCAAGGGGTGAAGATGTTTAGGCCTTTTCTTCTCCCGGGAAAGTGTCAGGTGAGCACAGATAGCAAGGCATATCTTCCAAGGTCACAATATTGGCCAAGTGTGAATGTGAATTTGGGGTTGCGGGTTTCAGAGGGTCAGACGGGAATAAGTGTAAGAGGCTTAGGTGTTCATTAAATCATGCATAAATCATGTGAAGGTCGCAGGTATCCTCCCTGCTGCGAGGTTGGGCTGAGTGTCCCTCCTCCCTCTGTTCTCTCCCCCCTCCTTCTTTTCTCCCCGTTCTTTCCTTCTCTCAGCCCCCCCTCTTCTCTCTGCTTTCAGACTCATGTCCTAGTTTTTAGTTATTTGTTTTTTTTGTTGTTAAAAAAAAAATATGTACTTACTCTCCTCTCTCCTCCCTCCCCTCCTCCCCCCCTCTCCCCATCCATCCCTCCTCCCCTCTCCCTCCCTCCCCCTCTCTCCTTGCACCTCCTCCTGCTGGCCTCGATTCTCCGCTGCCCTGGTTTGTGTCTTTGTCGGGATAAGCCAAACTTTGATGTCCTACAAAACCAGAGTTTGTACTTTTGTACTTTCCCCTCCTGCGGGAGTCTTGTAAAGTTATTCTCCGTGACATAATTAAAATACGTTAATATATAATAATAAACAAAAAATATACAATTATTAAATGCACAAAGATGTGCAAATAATAATGTCAACGTGACCTGTTAACATTCAGCCTCCTATACAGCAGCACAGGGAGCTGCTAACATAAGTAAAGATACTGCCTTTTAAAAAATAACTAAATCCTATTATGTGATTCCAATGGGCTCTTTGCACAGCTCCACTACTTCCTGAACTTAATGCTGCTCCTTTATTTCCTGTCTTACATTATTGGATAAACTGATTAATCCAGGTGCGTCTGACCATTGGGACTACTCAGACACACCTGGATTAATCAGTTTGTCCAGTAATGTAAGACAGGAAATAAAGGAGCAGCACTAAGTCCAGGAAGTAGTGGAGTTGTGCATAGAGCCCATTTCGGTCTAACAGGCCTACTTGTTTTTGATATTTTGTACTTTGTTAGAACCGATTTTTCCCCCGGGATTACTTAAGAATATTATCTCTGAATTATTTATTTTAAATCAGTAGGGTACCGGATAGTATGTTGGGTTTAAGTTACATAATCGTCATTTTTAATGTAAAGCCACAATTTTTTATCAAAACCTAAAACAAAACCACAATCCCCAGCATGCAACTGGCGGGGCTCAATGTCGTGACGACAACAGCATGCGCGGCCCATGTGACCTTGTGTTGACTGGACTGCAGCGCTATCTCTCTGTATCATAATGTTGGACACTATTTTTTTCATGTCTATTTTATTACTGTAAACCGGCCGCAATGAGCAAATACATCCTACCGTTGTCTGCTTTCGGAACGGCTGTGGGGTTTGCTGTTCTGTTGAAGTGAGTATCACTGATGTACTTTGTTTTATGAAAGACACTGGTTACTGGTAGGTTACATCCTCCAATATAACTTCAAGGTTTATGAAAGGACATTGGGTTACTGGTTAGGTTACATCATCCCAATATTACTTCAAGGTTCAACATAACTCCAAAGTAAGTAAACAGCTAGTCATGTACGCCTTAAATATCTATATATGTTAAACAAAAAAAACGTTGGCATTGTAGTTGGGAAGGCTTTGGTGCAATTGTGGTCTAATTTCCTGTAAACTTATTTTAAAAACGACAGTAGGACCGACACCCACCTTGCACTTAAAATTAAAGTGACACAACCTATATATATATAAACAAGTGTCTTGTGTGTGTGTGTGTGTGTGTGTGTGTGTGTGTGTGTGTGTGTGTGTTGTGTGTGTGTGTAGTGTGTGTTGTGTGTGGGGGTGGGTTGGGATCAGGGGGTGTCTTATCGTCTCAAAAGAACAATCTTTCAAGGAAGCATACCAATTCAATATCAACAGTAAGATAGGAACTTTTTATTAATTCCTGACTGAGGGATTCGAATCTTTTGGAGTACACTGATTTACTGGACACAGAGTGTGGTTAAGGCAGGAGATCGTTAGCAGAAGGGCTAGCCCTGGCGGCCGCGGCTGGTTTGTGGTGGAAAAGCTGGTTCTGAGCTGTTTGCGCCTCTCCAGGGACTATGTGTGACCCGGGGCCCGTGCCCAAGCAAGGCGCGACCATCCGCGGGAAGACGGTGGGTTGATCACAGGTGCAAACACGGGCAATCGGAAGGCCACCGCCAGGAGCTTCGGCCAAGAGAAGGTGTAGGTCGTCAGCAGTCACATTTAATCCAAACATAAACATTTCTCTTTAAGGCTGTAGTTAGGCGGTTCCACGTCGACGCAAGCAAGGGCGGTTTACGACCCCTTTACGTTCCTTGTGGACCCTCCTTGCGTCACCGCAGAGGGCCGGGGCGCGCGCTCCCAAAAAAGTTCTATACTTTTTGGTCGAGGCGACGGCAAGCAGCAAGGCTTGGTGATTGAGGTGCCGTTCCACTTACAGAACGCGACGCACAAACAGGTCAGACTGCGTCTGCGGGTC
>OLKM01006412.1:0-14346 GCA_900291075.1 Melanogrammus aeglefinus
CGAACAGAGCTTCGTCTCCCCGCAACCTTTTATAGATTGAGTCTAAAATGTTCTCATCAATTCAGCCAATGAGGGCAGGTAGCAATTACGTTGCCATGGCCAATGGGTAAACAAATTATGAGGCACCACCACACACGTTAACTTACGATCGCTGTAGGCTTCGATATCATGCAAGCACTTTATGTTTTCTTTTTATTTTGTTCTACATCATAATTGCATGCTTTAATAAAGTATTGTTTTTACCTACCATTACGAGTCTCGTTTGGTCTAGTTGCTAACATGCTTCACTGCTTATTAGCGCTACTTGGAAGACGCCATTTAATTCTTGCTGCACCCCATTATGTATTAAAGATATTTATGAAAAAAAGGCACGTATGTGCTTTATCTATATGCTTAATATATACACTTAACCTGGGAAATTTCGCCAGAACATTAGAAAGTAGTAGGCTACATGCATGTTGATTAACATCTATTCCATAATTTTCGATTCCCTGGCAAATGACGTAACTCTGACTTAATGAACAAATCTAACGAACGAATCAAACAAACAAATCGTGATAGTGAACGGAACTGAAAGAACTGATTCCCGGAAAATAATAGTTTTGCCCATCCCTACTGTATACCCTCTGTGGATCCGCCGGGGGGTCCAAGCCCTAAGCTTTTCATGGTCTTCAGGACACCCGTTCACCTGAGTTTGAAATACGTCAAAGTCTGAGTATTTCCTTTAGGAACATTGAACATCCTAGGGACCTTGGTTCTCTTCTGGGAACAGGTTTTGGGTTGTATAGGTAGTACGTGTTCTATGACACCAATTTAGAAATCAACCCTTGGTTCATGCCATGTAATTACCATCTTACACGGGTGATCCTGGGCCTTGCTAATGGGAAATGAGAAAAGCCCACATTAAGACAGATCCACTGTATTGTATCATTAATTTGAGGGAGGCTTTGAGTTAAAGAATATACCCTAATGTTACTGAGATTTGGCAGGGATTGAATTGCACCATGTGAACATGGAAGCTATTTGAAGAATGTTACATGGGCTGTATGGGCTTCCCTTTGATGGCTTAGCAATATTAGGCTTGTTATTTCTGCCATGTCCCATGGTGCACACACTCGTGACAACTCTCTTGTCCATTGTTTTCCCTTTGTGAAAAGTGTTCATCATAATGATGATAATGATGCTTGTTAAGTTTCCTTGTCAGGCCCATATAAGTTCCAAGCTACTGTATATAAATTCATTTTTCTGGATTCATCTCACCTTCTTAGCCATGCTTGGCTAATTTGAAATGTGAATCTGGAAAAGCATTTCGTTTTCACACCCCACTCATCCCCAGAGGTGGCGATACAATGCAAGGCGGGTATGGAAAGCCGGGGAAATACATTGGGCTGTGGTGTGCGGAGTAGGAGGGGATCAGTGTTAAAGCACACTAGCAGGGGAATGCCCCTTCAACTTACACAATGGAGGTGTATTACATCTAGAATGGCCTGGTGGCTCCATCAACGTCTGACAGTTTAAGTAATGAAAAGAAGAGAACCCCAAACCGTGTATGTGGGCTGATACTAGATAAGGAAGCAAATTGCACTGTTGGATTCAGCTAATGGGTAGTATGTGATAAACCATGACGTGCAGCTTTTTACATAACTATTATATAGGGGCTAGGAGTTCTCTTATTTCCATTACTTTTGTTTTAAATGCAAACCCTTCCACTGAATAAATTGATTCACTTCGTTTAAGCCAGCATTTCAAGCCTCTCAGCCTCTACATAAAGCAAATTGTAAAAGCCCTTCAGATTTTGAGGGGAACAACAACAGCAATGGAAGGTATCCTCTTTACTTTGGAGATCTTCAATTAGCACTGTATTTTCATATTCCTAAATATATATATTTAAGTTTTACAGTTTACAGTAGGTGCTTTGAGCCTTTAAAACACACACGTTTCAATCTGATCAAAAATAATTCACTTTTCACTATTATAATAATTATAAATGATAAGGTCCAAGTGTGTCTATGAAGTGCGATTTCAGCTCTAGAACTGCCTGATGAAATAATTATTACATGGCTATTTATCGGCTTGTAATAGACCCTGCTTGAAAATCAACAGTAGGGCTAGAGCGAGCGAAAAGACTAAAACCAGCCCCCCTTTCCATTTCGGATCAACGAGCAATAAGTCTTCCAACAGAATGTATTTACAAATTGCCAAATAAAACACGACAGAAACTATTTCGCTATGCTACTTTATTTGGAACGTCAACGAACACCACCAACCACTTGGTGAGTTGCACATTTCTGAAAACCAACGTTTACGGTTGTTTTAAGGACAGGTTTTTGAATGCCCGTAGCCAGCCATTCTGAAGCAGGCAGGGGCGATTCTAAATTAGCCAAATACCCGAGATAGGACCAATAGTGAACATTTTGGTGTCAACCACTCTACTTCATCCTAGAAAAACCAGAAACGGGGCTCAATGTTCAAAACCTCAGAATTGTCCTTTAAGGCGGTTTTGGGATCTAAAACTTGGCTTTTGCCTTGGGACTTTGACTGATTAGGCTTGCACATTGTCTTGGCCCTGGGTTTACAGTAGTTTCCTGATGATAGAGGTACAGAATAGTTCAGGATTGATTGACTCAAATTTAGGGATGGGGATCGAAACCCAGTTCTATCAAGGACCCGGTTTCACTTTTTTCAAAACCCGAAAATCATTAATGTTGGGGCTTATCAATACCACTATCGAGTCCCGTCATTTATTTTTTATTTTTTTGTCCCAAAGGTCCTGTAACGTAACGTTGTGTCCCTCGAGCCGCATCATAGCATTCAAATCAAAGTGTCCACCAATGTTTTTGAATGGAATTGTAAGCAAACAGGTATAGCAAGTAAAAAAAGTGAAGTCTGGCAGTTAACTTTGCTCGCGAGGGTGGCTGAACAGGCGAAAAGGGCGAAAATCATTTGTTGTAAAGGGGGGAACACAACCTCACTGGCCAAGCACATTAGCATTGTGCATCGAATAAAGGCCAAATGCAGTACCTTCGACCGTCTCCGAGTTGAAAAGACTCTGTCTCCTCCTTCTCCTGTCGCACCACACAAAGTCAGCGTCTTAATCATCCACTCAAAGTACGAGCGGTAATCGCACACAGACATCGTCGCTAGTCCCGTCAGTTAAAAATAGTAATCCAATTGTGAAATCGGTGTTCGCTGTATTACAGTTGTATAGTATTTTAATCATTTTAGTACATATAATTAAAACTACTGATGTCAATATTTATTAGGAATTACACATTTAATTTAAAATACAATTATTTATTTCCTAAATATTTTCCTCATCACTAAAAACGCGTTGTATTTTCACCAAAATCGAAAATTATCAATAGTGGTATCGATAAAGACTCGGATCATTAAGGAGTATCGAAAATGGTATCGATATCAATAAATATTAATGTTCCCCATCCTTACTCAAATTTGTATTGGGTGATTTTAAAATTTTAACATCCTCATCACTAGACCAATTTCTAAGGTAATGGGAATAGCCCTTTAGTTCTTTGGGCTTTAGCACAACATGTTAATAAATCATGTGGGCCTAAAAAATAAATAGATCAAATCAAAATCAAAGTTAAACTAATGTAGTTTTTTTCTGTTTTTTCTCTTAACTAAATGAAAAAGACCAAAACATATGGTCCATCCCTTGTACTATCTTAAAGAAGGCCTTTTTCCTAATCTATAAATAGGGGCATATCTTTTGCGATGTAAGATGTCAACGCATCTTTGATCGCTGCCACCGTGGGCCTTTCTGGTCATGAGGAATGACTGATGCTGCGGCCAAGGTTACCTGTTTCTGTGCAGGCGCTTTGTGTCTTGAACTGGCCTCTTCTTCTGTTTGTGCTGCAAACACCTGCAATTCCACAGCATGTCTCTGTGGTAGGTGCTGGAATTAGTTGGTTGTGTCTCCCATAAACGTGGTACTGTGTCTTAATATGATTGTCAACACAGTCATCTATGTAGACAACGCACAGACAATGTGTAGTTAACATGTCCAAAATGTAACTACCTTTCCATCGTCTGGGCAGCAGTTTAATGCTTGATTTTGATGATCGCTTCAGCAAGAGAAGTTATAGGCTTCCGGACAATTAACATGTTGTTGATGTGTTGGAGCTCCGTCTGAGCAGGGCTTTAAGCCTTCTCAGTATAACGCCACAGTCAGTGTGTGGTTAATTTAATATGCCACATTGTTAATTATAGCTTACACACAACAACGTAACTAGAGAAGTATCAACAAAGTTGCCATGGGTTGTAACATGCCCCCCTCATTCCCAGAGCCCTCCGCACAAACAACATTTCGTTTTTTACATGACGTGGGATATGAACACTTGCAATCCCAGTTACAAGAGGAGGTTCACTTGCTCATTAAGGCAAAACCAATCTGTGGAGTCTAGAACTTTTATAAATCACGGTATTGCGGTTCAGCCATCTCACAGGAAAGTACGGCCACCAGATAGCGATGAAGAACATTTGTTCTGATCAAAGGCAATTAACCTATTTCCTCTGAAACCATCTCTTTGCTAATAAACATTGATTGAAAACATCTGCGTTCAGTATAAGATGGTGTCCAGACACTAGATTTCCCTTATATGGTGGTTTTATGCATTCAAACACGACATTGATGACAAAAACAACAAAGGTAAGACATAATCATTTCTTGAAAATAGAAAAAGTCAGCTTGCATTATGACACAATATGGAAATATGTAAAAAATAGGTTTTAGTTTTCTTTTCTTTCTAATCTTTATTTTTTATGTCCTTAAAGAAAAAGCTGCTCTTGATTTAAAAGTTCTTGTGTCTGTCTGTGAGTTTGTGTGCATGCTATGTGTAGGCTGAATCACAATCGTTTCAAGACAAATCAGATTGGCCAATACACACTGAAGATAAATATATATATACATATTTTAAATTCTGATTATTAATTTATCTGCATTGAGAGAATCGCGATGCATCGAAGAATCAGATATTTTTCCCACCTCTATATCACGGTATGATTTGAGGCATAGATGGTAACGGTAATATATCACAGTATGTTAATTTTATCTTCTAATTTAGATGTAAATGCTTCTGAAGGGGTAAAATACTAGTTGGGCCGTAAAACTGCATAAAAAAAATGCAAAATCTTTTCTCAAGTTACTTCCATTTCTGAAAATCTCAAATGTTTAATATTATTGATTTCTTTCTCCACTTGCTTGCGGACCTTGCTGTATAGTTTTGGCATCTCAATTTAGCTGAAGTGTGTGCAGGCAGGTAACGCGTACCTGGGATAGAGTGTTTTAACCATCTCTTTAAAGCCCTTTCTATCAACATTTTGAAAGGGAACCATGTTCTTACACAGGTAAACAGTGACGGCGTTTGTTATCTCGTTCCACCGCTGGCTTTTTTTGTCGTCAGGGTTGGCTGGGGGTAGCTGCAGAGACAGCTTCATGCTACCAGCGTCTGTCGCATATGGCGTGGAATGAGAGCTCATGAAGGGACTATTGCGCAAGCAGGCAGGCGAGCAAAAAGTATGGAAGCATATATGTAGCAAAATTCAAATGGCAATGCAATTTGCAATTACGTTATGCAATTGACAATGCATTATGCAATTTCATAATGTAATTTGTAAATACGTTATTCAAAGTGTATTTTAATATGCAAAGTGACAATGCAATCCTCAATTAAATTTGCAAAAGTTCTAAAAATACAAATAGAATAACATTTTGTCTACAATTCTTTGAGTTCCCTTTATTCAAATTGAAAAAGCTATAGCGTCCCCGTGATTGCAATCCACTTTCGCCACGCTCCGTGTGTTGCGATATTCAAAAATGACATTTCAATCCGCAAAAACGGAATCCAAAACGGAATCCAAAGTGGAATCCAAAACGGAATCCAAAGAGGAATCCAAAGAGGAATCCAAAACGGAATCCAAAGAGGAATCCAAAACGGAATCCAAAGAGGAATCCAAAAAGTCAATATGCACAAGTGGCAAACGTATCAAGCCAATCAGCGTCTGGGCGGGAAACTACGTCACTTCCTCGTCAGACCGGCTGATCATCACTCCACGGCACGTGGCAACGTTATATTTTATGATAGCCTACCATTGTGCCCTATATACTACGTAGTAAATAACTGAAAATGGCGGAAAAGGACGGTCAACATCATCTGCCAAACTTCGGAGCGCATCAATAATCTCCTCCATTGGTGACCCATGGACCTGACACGAACGTGAACAAGGAAATTTACGAGCAAGGGACGTAGTTCCCCGCCCAGACGCTGATTGGCTGAATACGTTTGCCACTTTGCATATTGACTTTTTGGATTCCTCTTTGGATTCCTCTTTGGATTCCTCTTTGGATTCCTCTTTGGATTCCTCTTTGGATTCCGTTATTGGATTCCTCTTTGGATTTCCTCTCTTGGATTTCCGTTTTGGATTCCTCTTTGGATTCCGCTTTGGATTCCGTTTTGGATTCCGTTTTGCGGATTGAAATGTCATTTGAATATCGCAACACACGGAGCGTGGCGAAGTGGATTGCAATCACGGGGACGCTATTGTTATAACTTTTGCAAATGTAATTGAGGATTGCATTGTCACTTTGCATATTAAAATACACTTTGAATAACGTATTTACAAATTACATTATGAAATTGCATAATGCATTGTCAATTGCATAACGTAATTACTTATTGAATTGCAAATTGCAAATTGCATTGCCATTTGAATTTTGCTACACATATGCTTCCATAAAAAAGCTTGCCTGCCTGCTTGCGCTATAGCATACTGCCTGAGAAGGCAGTATCACTGTCAAAGCTGTCACTGGGAAAAGTAACGTTGCACCGAATTGAAAAAGGAACTACGTTTCGTTACCATATTTTCAGTAGTTACGTGTAACTACTGTTACGTGTAAAAAGTAGTGACGTTACTAGCCTATTAACGTGTTACTTACTTTGTAATTCCGCACAACACTGTCTACCGGTCACACCGGTTTCACGGTAACGTCAAAATCCATACCGTAGCGTAAATTCACACCGGTGTATTTTCTATACCGTACCGTACACCCCTAATAGAAATACAGTTATGAAATACACAACTCTTGTTGTTGCATGCTTCTAATTTTGTTTGGGGTAAGAATGGTCTTTAATTTAACTACCAAAGGTTGTGATAGACGAAAAGTTTAGAATCTGATCTTGTTATCGGTCTGCCAGATGATTGCTTTCTCATGTATGTAAATATTTCTGGATGAAGATGTTAAGGGGTTATTTTGATATAGGAGGCATACATTTTTGAAAGAGTGTTTACCTTTCAAGTTAATAGGCTATTATAGGATTGCAAGACAAATTAAAGGAAAATCCATTGATCCCTGACTTCCACTTGAATTTATAAGGTGATTCATTTGAATTAGGCCCTGTACATGGAAAGCTGCAAAAGCTGCTGTGAGTCAATGCAGTTTGATATTATATACATATATTGATGATGTGGAGGTCTGCCTCTCCGTCATGACCAAATACCATACGGTTCCCTTAGAAATAAAACTATTACTATGCATACAATGTACTATATTGATATTATAGTTCATTTTGCTGTCCACCTTGTGGCTTTTTGATCAAACCTGAGCTTCATAACTTTGACAAGAGAACACCCCCAATCTCATTCTGTTTGGTATGTTCCCACTCAGTGGTCCGTGCACCATTATACCGAGTGACCTCTGCTTTGAGTGTGTCGGGACTTGCATGTTCTATTCTGAACACACTGAAAGCTAAAATGTACCAATGAAGTGAGTGAGCTAAGACCAGAGGCGGACTGGCCGTCAGGATGATCGGGAGATTTCCCGGCCGGCCAGCCAGCGAGGTCAGGTGGACCGGCCCACAATTGTTGTGAGCGGCCTGCAAAGTCAGTTGGACTGGCCCACAATTATTATGAGCGGCAGCGAGACGATTGCAAGCCAGCCCTGAGCATAATTGAATCCCCTTCAAGACTCCGTGGAAATCCCTGAAATATACAATAAAAGTCAAGAGAACATCCAACCAATATTTATACCACCTGCTTACTCTCTATGTCTCATTCATGTTTTTTTTTTATTATTATTTTTTTACTTTATTTAACTCTTCATTTGTTTCAGGCGTTCAGAACTTTCATGGCCATAAATAAAAAATACGAACTTACAGTTTACTTTAATTTCTTGGTTCTTGAATTGACGTAGAATAGAGCAAAAGACTCCTGTGGATTGGGAAATGCGTTTTTCCAATAAACAGCTTGCAGGTCAAGTCCATTTTCAGGAATGTAGGGGGATATATGAGCAGCCCCACGTCTAATGGCATGACCCTAAAGACACGTCAGACAGAGAAAGCAAGCAAGTTCGTGGTTGCTTCCTTGTTGTGGCACTCATGGAATGCAAGAAGAGAAAGGAGAAAGAAGGGGCTGAAAAGGCCAGAATAAAGAAGAAGCGGATGCTGGAGGGGGATGCATCTAATGCCGCGTTTTCGCCCTAGTCCGGTAGGGAGGGGGCGGTATAGCCCAGCTCAGTTCCGAGGTCGCGTTTCCACCGCCGACAGTACCCTTTATTGTAGGCCGGATGTCGATCGCCGCGACAGCTACGTAAACATCGTGACATCATAGCAGCGCGACACAGTGTAGCCTGCTCAATAAAAACAATGGAAAAGTTAAACGCGACACATTAAACCAAGAGCTACCATGGAAGTCGTCCAGCAACAGTTTCTGGCCTTTATGCTTTTCATATGGCAGTTAATCAACTTCCGAATGCAAGCTTTGTTTGGGCGAGACGTGGGCGATCCCCACGTCGCCCGGAAGTGACAATTCTGTAGACCAATCAACGGAGGGGTATGTAGCTCGAAATTTTCCGGCACTCTTACAGGCGTCTCAGTACCCAACGAGGCGTTACTGAAAGCGAGAGGCAAAACGAGTTTGGCTCAGTCCGGGTCACGCCACTTTGGCGGTGGAAACACAATCCGTTCCGCACCTTTGCGAACCGAACCATACCGCACCCTGCAGTGGAAACGCGCCATAAGGGCTCAAAAATAATTTTTCCGGGGAGAGAAATTCCCCAGTGGCTATTAGTGCCCCACTCCTCCCCTGACTAAGACCCCTTATTGCTATGCTTCTTAGCCCCATTGAGGAGGCTGTCAATGTTATGGTTAGCTCTTGGAACCTATTGGATTCCTCATCGTCTGCCAATGTGTTGAATCAGAGATGTGGTTTTGAATGTAGGTGGGAAGCTGAAGGTCAGTTGTTAAGTATAGGGAGATGGTTTTAAGAGCTGACAGCAATGAACCACTATCTGACCATGGTAAATGGTCTATTTCTGTCAAGAATTGGCCTAAACAAATATAGAATGTAACAACCTATGAGGGGTATGGAACAGTGTGTGTGTTGTGTGTGTGTGTGTGGTGTGTGTGTGTGTGTGGATGTGTGTGTGTGTGTGTGTGTGTGTGTGTGTGTGTGTGTGATGTGTGTGTGTGTGTGTGTGTGTGGCGTCGTGGTATGGGAACAGCCATGAACAAGACTGGAAGGCCCTTCAGAGAGTAATCCGAGCAGCTGAAAGATGCTGCAGATCAGCACTCCCATCTCTGCCTGACCTATACAGTAAAAGATGTTGGAGTAGGGCGGCTAGGATCATCAAGGACTCTTCCCATCCTTGCAACAGCCTATTTCAGCCACTGAAGTCAGGCAAATGCTACAAGAGCATCATGGCTCGAATTGAGAGACTTAAGAGGAGTTTTTATCCACAAACCATTAGGCTTTTAAATCCGAACACTCCCCTCTTTTAAATTCGAACTGTTCATTGCACCCTGCACTTTAGGCCCTGCACTTTAAAGGAGCACTTTTAGTAGTCTAGGCTTTGTTGGACTATGTTATGATTATATGTATTTTTTAAACCTATTTATAATTATAATGTTCTGGCCACTATGTGTGTCAAGACACATCGAATCTGTGAAACCCCCCGACCCCTGAAAAAAAAAACTTCACTCTCCATGTACTGTATGTTCTGCATTGTGTTTAAAGTGGAACACAGGATTCACTGACTGGATCCAATAATGTTTTTGGTCTTTTTTCCATCATATGGGAAATTTTGCATGGAATGAGGTATACAGGTTCAGGAAGAATTCAAGCTTAGTTGGCAGAATGGGTTCAGCCGAGGTAACACATCTTGTATTATTCACAGTATTAACCTTAGCACTAGACAATCTTATACAGGAATGAAGTGTATTAACAACCGCAAACGCCATTGTATTCTATTTTGTGCATGACTGTTTATTTGAGGGCTTGAGCAATTTACTGTCAGATGTTTTGCAGACTGTTCACTATTGAGCATGAAAGTCTGAAGCATGACTTCCTGAGACACTCTAGTTCTCCATCTCTGTACTGTTTGACTGCATACCTTTAGGACGCCTAGTCCCTATTATACCAGTGGAATATACCGCATGGCTTTGAGCACAGTAAAATGACACTTGAGGCCCGCTCATCTGTAAAATAACTCACGCAATCTTACAACATTTTATTGTAGTAACTGAAGGGAAGCAAACTTAATTGCCAATATCATATCGTAAGCTAGTTTGTTTGTAGTCGTTTAATTAGATAGCTAAGTCCTTCTTAGTTTGTCACTTAGTTTGGTCTCGTTAATAATTTTACTCAAATAAAACTGAATGCTCTGAATAGCGGTTGGGTTTAGTTCAAGGCAAAGGCAGTGTGGGGCACTAGTGGATGGCGCCTGCTCGTTCAAATGGTCAGGCAGCGATCACAGAAGCCGTGTCTCAAATGGGAAAAGAGACACTAGATATGTTTTCCATGTTTTCTGCTGATATAGAGATTTTTTTGGAAGGAAATATATATCTTGTCGAGCATGAGCGAATATCTCATTGTTTGACACATAAAGCAATACATTGCAGAGTTAAATCGATAAGTTAATATATTATATGAAGGCCCCTCTCCATCAAGAAAGGTCTCATAGACAGAGCTCAGTTTGCTGTCCTGAAGCTGCATCATCAGCTTCATAAATAAGTGAGAATTTGCAATCAGAAAATAAATAATTGAATAACATGGGGACAGTATCCACAGCTGTAATGACGATGCTGATTGTCATATCAATGTTATATTTGCATTCTAGGACATAAAAAATTATAGATCAATAAGAATTGTATGTACTTAAATCTGAACAATTAAAATGTTTTATTTGAGACTTAATGGATTTAAATATTGCCAGGCTTTGAAATTCGTAAATTACTAACAGAGTATACACATATCTTCTTGCTTTCTTCTCTCCTCTCTCTCTCTCTTCTCTACTCTCTCTCTCTCTCCTCTCTCTCTCCTCTCTCTCTCTCTCTATCTCTCTCTCTCTCTCTCTCTCTCTCTCTTCTCTCTCTCTCTCTCTCCTCTCGGGTTCCTTTTGCATCACCCACGTAATTCCTGTATCCCCAAACAAGGAAACAACAAAGGTAAAGCATTTTGTTCATCTCCATCAGAAACATCCTGCAGTGTAGCAGGACATTTTGCAGTGTCGCAGGAACAACCCCCCAGAGCCCCAGAGTTATTTTCAGTCCCTAGTTCAGAATATTGAAACTTTCCCTTGCATTGCCCCCGGCTACTGCAATGATTCATGGGGCAGGGTGCAGCAACGTATATACAACCCTCACTCCACCACCACAACCACCAAATCGGGCCATCTATTGTGAGCCACAAAGCTTCTTCCACTTGGCTGTCTTGCTGTGGTTTCTAGGACATGATAGAGAGGGGCTTAATAGCGGGTTGGTTGTCAGCAGGTAGATAGAATGTCGCTGTGAATGTGTCACGCTCAGAGATCTGTTAAAACACCCAAAAATACTACCACCCAATGTTCAGAGGGATGAGAAGAGACACTGGACCAGTGTGTGTTGTTGTGTGTGTGTTTGTGGCGGCATTCAAAGTGCTATTGTTGGATCACACCCCTGACAACTCACTGTGACTAGTGCAGATATGTTTCATGCCTCAACACACCAGCAGAGTGGGGGGGGGCTTTGTGTTTGGTTCGTGGGGCAGTCTGCAATTGATTGAATTGGCTGGGAAACTCCAGTATTCGCCACAAGCTCTGATAAACCTGGAGACACAATCACACCTCAAATGATTCTCCCAGATTCAACACATGCTGGAAGAAGACATCTGCATCCGTTTCTATTGTAAACAATTACAAACTAGATCTGAGGCTCTAGCTTGGCCTGATTGAAGATAGACATGCACAAAATCTTTGGCCCCTAAAGTAATCATAAATTGTCCACAGAACAAAGCTGTTCTTACAAAAGTATATTCAGGATTATCTTTCGCATTCCATACTGACTAAGAAATCAATGGTTCACTAACCTGAAAAATGGTGTGAGACATTATAAACCCATTGGCCATAAATCCAAGCCCATTCAGAAAGGCCATTGGATTAACAGCATAAAGTCCAACACAAGAGCCCTGCCCTTCTGCTACATCTTGAACATTATAAAAGCAAGTTTACATTATAAGGAGATAATATCATGTGATTAATCCCATTTGCCTGACACTGTTGTGTTATATGATAGAGGCGAATGAAATAAAGACTTTGAAAAAGTGCTCTTTTAGTCGTAAAAAGTATGGCCCCAATTGGTATCTTAAAACAGGCTAGTGTACTTTCCCAGACAGGTAACCCCCACAGCCGGAGACATTTTGGAACCTAATCTGCAATAGAAGTATCTGTTGCTGGTCTGTGTTTTGACTCCCAGGCCAGCCAAGCTGGTACAGCAATGGCAATTTCAACCCATCACCTGGGAAACCAGCGCATTCCTGAGTGCAATGGTGTGAGGAGTACTTGACTGGGACAGCCCGCGCTCACACAGATTTTGACATTATTTATTTGACAGAATATGCAGAGATGACAGTAACGATTTGGCCTTGATCCTATCATTTCTGTGGTAATACAGCACAATAAGATCATGTGCTTTGTTCCAACAGAGCTTACTGGATTATCCCACTGCATCTCAGGTTTCCTCCAAGCCTGCATGTCGGACCAGTTGTCTGTGTTTACAGTATTCCTATTTCCTGTCCCTTGTCCTCCTTCCGGTGTTTGCCTTCGACCACTGTTTCTGGACCATGGAACGAGTCCAACACTCCAAATAATGCCGGTAAGTGTTGTTAAACAAATACCTACTCCTCCCTCATTCATCATAAACATAGTTCATGAACATTTTTGTTTCATGGAACTATCTGTTCATGCCTGGTGAGCACTTGACTTAAAAGATGACGGCTATTTCTGCCTCCTAGGGTCAAATCAAACAATTAAAAAGGTGATGTTGAATGTCCTGGGGTAACATGGGATATGGGAGATGTTGTCCTTCAAGCGCCATTGCCATGAAATCGATCAGACAGAAATATTGTTCACTACAAGTTATGTATTCATATTTTACTCACATTACAATTGGTCACATAGTCATTTTCATTCTACTGAAATTTCCGAAAGTGACATTACGATTAACTTGCTGACTCCATTAGATAGTCGCCTAACCACAACAGCTGTATGTATGTATATATTACGTATATAGGCGGTGTAACGGTATAAGTATTTGTACCGAACCGTTTAATTATGGAGAATGAAAGGCTTGCTTTGGATGGCAGAATTTTTTAAACTTAAAGTCGGAATTCCACCCCGGACCGTTTTAGCCAAAGTATACTACTCCGATCGTAATCCGCTCAGCACTCTCGTGGGAATGTCGGATACACAATGCAATTCGCCGCCGAATCTTGTCTTATAATGTTAACCATGTAAGCAGTGGTGTAAATAAACTTCCAAAGCTTTTTCAAATCGTTTATTTGGTGTTTATATTTTACCGAAGTAAACAATGTCAAGTAATTAAGGTGAAAGTCAAACCGGAGAAGTGATTCAGGTATGATTTTGTTAGAGGACCAATCATAGCCTTGCCGTCTCGTTGCGTCGACCAATAGTTCAATGTGTCACTGTCGACGGATAGTTAAAAAAATATTTGATTACAGCACGTAAACTACGGAGAGGGTCTCCGAAGGCTCTCCGGCTATGGAGAGGCTCTCATGTCTACGTTCAGCACTTTGACATGCACACGCATTCCAAAAAAGGCACCATCCAGGGTGTTGTCTATCAACGTTGCTGTGAAAAAAAAACGACCCCCCCTGTTTTTTGGGGGCAAAAAACCCAGCTGCAGAACAGCTATTTCAACACCTGTCTGGGAAATTCAGAAATGCAATGCCACCTACCCAAGTTTTATTGGTGTTTTCATTGCTGCTTCTACGGGTTTTGAAACAAAACAGTTATTAAAATTTTCCCCTAACCGTACCCGTACCGTACTGTGATTTAAA
>OLKM01006413.1:0-14340 GCA_900291075.1 Melanogrammus aeglefinus
AATTATACCATCACTCTTCGCTAAATACTTTGGGCCACCCATGCTTGTAAGGCACAACTACATATTTCACTGTTTCTGGCTCATTATACAACAATATATGTACAAGAAATTCCAATGCAAGAATTCACTGCAAAACACCCTCCTACATTAATATGGTATAAAGCAACAAACGTCCATGGTGATATTGAGAACATCCTATCTATTTACAACCTGCAGCTGATAAAGACAGGCCTGACAAAATTGTATCTATATATTTAAGGTAAACTACTGAATTTTCATTGAAAATAAAATATACCATGTAATATGTATATGAAGGCAAGTTAGAAGATATATCCAGATCATTTACATTAAAACTAAAAAGGCGACTTCCACAAAAATATTTTATATATATCTATCTCTGGCCATGTTCCAAACATCTGAAAAATTTAGAATAAAAATGGAACATTTTAAGCTGAAATAAAATTCAATAACAAATGAATTAATCTTTAAAATCCGTTATTACATTTATTTAAATATTGATCTCACTATCTACGCCTACTTGTACTAATTTGCCACATAAAACCTATACAGATCCGATTGGTGGATGGAATCTTTGCAATGTGATACACATGAGGACTAGATGACCGGAGCTGATATACAATTTGTGCCGAACATCAACAGGACATTCAGCATCACAACACGAGGGATAAGAACAGTTCCGAGCAAAGACCTACACTTTGAAGAGAAATCTTAGGAGAACTTAAATGATTGAACATGAATATCCCAGAGCTTCCTGATTTTCCACTGTTCGGTTAAGGCGTCATCCATATCTTAGGTTTCTAGGATAAAATGATCAAGAAATGAAGTCCAACACAATGTGTGAATACAATTCGTAAGAAATGACAAAGCATACCTACATGGCTGAAGGCAGATACTCTCAGAGAAGTATGGTGAGAACAGCAAAGTGCCAGTGCACCGCAGGGGTCACCAGAACCATGCAACGTCGTGGGATGAGAGGCTTTGTGAAAGAACGGCACGAGACATTGGATAAAGAGATGCGTGATGCCGTTTTCTTCTGGCTACTAACAGTGGTACACCTAGCTCTTACAACCATGCAGAGTCCAAACAATGGCAGAAGCACTACTAAATAACAAGCTCAATAATCATGTCCCTGCTAATAAGCCGCTCGAAGAGCCCGACTGCTTGGTACAAGGCGCCACGTTCCGGTCTACGCCCATACTAAAGACCAGAAACCAATCATCCATTGGGAGGGCTGGATACTGGGCTGCAGTGCAGAGGGAAGCCGAGCCTACCCAATATATGGTTAACCTTCACATGTCTTAACATAGTTTTGTGAAAAGCTAATATGAAAAAACACGATTGCCTTCCTGTAATTTCTGAAGAAAGTAAAATATATTTCCACACAGCTTTCAGTTCAGATAGGCTATGAATTGTTTATATTCAGAAAAAAATAAAATTATGATCCAATCTTACTGTAAAGAGGCTTAGGGTTGTACGCTACAATTTAATGTAGGGAAGATTTTCCATGAATAATCTAAATATTAGATCAAATAACCATACCTTGAACAGGGTCAATCAAAAGTCAAATGTCCAGCTCTTAATATTGTTTTGTGTTTAAACCTGACGGAAGACGATTGCCGAGACGCGATCAATCAGCGTAAAAATATGAAACAGTCCTCAAGTCTGCATCGGACATTACACAGCTTATCCTTGAATTACCGCTTTGAGTCCTTACGCGCGGGCTAAGCGAGACTGGAGCAGAAACGGGCACACACAGTGTTAAGTTATGCTACGTAAGCGCACGTCTGCAACGACGGGTTCCAGGTTAACCTGTGGGAGCTGGGAGCCGCTGTACAGGACATCGAGATATACCACAGCATTTTTTTATACTGCTATTTTTGGTTCGAGAGCGCCATGCTCGTCTTTTGCTCCGAGCCCTGCGATCGCGTCATGCCAATTCAACCCGCACTGACCACCGAGGGCAGCAGAGCGGCAGGCCAAGCAGGGAAGCCCTTTCAAAGGTCGCTTTCATAACAGTATTAAGGGACACTTCCAAACGGGAGGGACTGGCATGCAGCAAAAAGCATGACGGGGAAGGCAAACGATCTAATACTTTGGTTTTGTGCGAAACAGTTAAACGTCCTAGGGATGTGTCGCGCATATATCTCAAGGTGATGGTGGTGGAGTGTGACAGGGGAGGCGGGTGAGGGAGCGGGTCATGCCACCGGGTCAGTGAGTGCTCATTCTAGCTTGCTGTGCTGAGCGCACCGGCTCCGGTCAGCTGGCGTTTTTCAGAAGAGTTCACATGCACCGTCTGCCTGAATGTCCTCCATATAATGGTTCGTTGTATTATAGCTAAAAGTAATGGCTCACCACAACCTGCAGAGAAGGAGAAGGAGGAGGTCCAGGAGAGGCAGGAGGTGAAAGGGAAGGTGGAGGAGCAGAGGCAAAAGTGAGGAAGGATTTTATTTGGGGTAAGAGCGCAGATGCTTATAATTTGTGGATGATGAATTTAAAGAAACAAGTAATTTGAAAAATGTGGTGCATACCAAGGACAGATATGGAACTGCAAAAAAAAGAAGTCGAAGTGTGGATTGAAGGAACTGAAAGATACACAAAAACGAGGGCGGAAATACTAAAAGATGCTCTGCATCAACATGCATCTCAAAATGGAAAATAATGTACAATTCAAGAGCATAAAAATTCAAATAACAGACACAAAAAACACAAACAAACCATAACCTAATCCCCCAAATCACATCCATGACAAGAATAGGGGTTAAAAAACCGTGGAGGCAAGGTGGCATGTCCGGGAGTCCTGAGAGAGCCTGCTTGTCCCGTATTCAATGGTTCGAGAGGTAGAATGCCACCTGCAGACAGATCGCCCCCGGGCGCCTCAAACACGGCAAGGCGAGCACAAAGCCGCCGAGGCAAAGCAGAGAATGTAAATTGTGACACAGAGGAAGTCAACGCCAGCACAGAAAGCTTTGGGAAAGCAGTCCTGTGAAACGGAACAAGAAAAAACACCAGAACTGAGGCAGCTAGTGTTTTCTGGAAGCGGTGTTGAGTAGCGCTGCGAGAGAGACCCATTGCTCCGCCGGCGAGAGAGGGGAGCCAGAGAGAGAGGGCGGGCTGAGCCAAGGCTCCCCGGATCGCTGCCTGAGCTTGAGAACACACTGCGATTGGACGAAGAGCAGGAGGGGGGATGGGAGCAGAGTTAAACCCTCTGTGCAGAAGACATGCCCAGTAGGGGATAAACTGCATTTCAACTGTTATCCATGATACGCAAAGGGAACGGGTTCAGCCGGATTACTCTCGTACTACAGCAGACGGCCGAGAGCAGACTGCCAGGATACACCTCTCACGTCACATGAACGTGTGCACAGGCTTTGCTGAACCCGATTTTACGCAGGCAAACACCCAGTAGCGGAGTGCCTTGATACCGCTCTACTATAGGACAGTTCTGAGGTACCCAGTACGGAAAGAAGTTAATATTGTATCATTACAAATATATAATACCTTTTGGAATAACAAAACACTTTGGTTCTGTGCTGATCTAATCCAGCTATCCACATTGGACAACCTACGTCACAGCGACGCCATGTGTTGCTATCCGCTTGGTAGGCAGCCCGTCTTTGCGTACGTGTTTGGTCTGGGCCCTGGTAAAAGAGGGGCGTCTACAGGTCTCTGCATAGCGCCGTTGTACCTCACACATACTTTCTGACGTGGAAGAAGTGTAATTTAGGTTTAAGGAGGCGAAAACAACTGCCAGGGAGTCGGGGATGTGAAGTAGTTGGGTGTAACACACCTTACTAGTTGGAACGGAGGTCAGAGAGAAGAAAGACATGCAAGGGCTGGAGAGAAAAGCAGGAAAAGGCAGTGTTGCGCTAGGCGAACATTAAACATGGTGTATCAACCTCCCAACCCTTCCATTACATCAGCAGATAAAGTGGAAGCCTGGTGGAAAACTGCTGATTGAACAGGCAGAGAATAGCCAGAAGCCAATAGTGGGAAGGGAAACATCAGAGGTGTGGAAACGACCGCTCAAACGATCAAAAAATAGAGAATAAAAGAATGGCAACCACCCCCAAGCCTGTCGACCCATTTTTCAGCGAGACAAAGCTAAACAAAAACAGTCGCAGACACAGACTAACAACATGCCACTGACAAAAGATACCACACACGAAGAGACAAACACGGGCACACACACTAAAATCCTCCCAGTGGACACATATCCTCACGGACACCCAGCCGTGACGGCGGGAGGCCCTCTGAATCGCCCACCTGCGCAGCGGACCGCCACCTGTTCCCAGAGGTTCTCCGCCACCAGGTCGATGATCGCGCGCAACCTCGCGGAACTCCCCGGAGTACTTGACGTAGGCCCAGGCGCAGAGGGACAGCAGCGCCACGCCCATCAGCAGGTTGGCCAGCGACGCCAGGTGCGGCTGAGTCCCACGAAGCCCGTGAGCGACCGAACACCACGTAGGCGGCGAACATGACGGCGAACAGGGTGGCCGGCGTGCGCGCGGGCGTAGAAGATGTTCTTGCCGTCTTGTGTGCTTGGTGAAGTTGGCGTAGGCCTCATCCAGCACCACCTCGCTCCTCCTCCAGCTGGCTCCTGGTAGCGCTGGTCAGAACTCGTCGCCAACGCCAGACTCATCACATTCTGACCGAGCGAGGAAGTGGCGCGCAACGAGCACTCGCGGAACTCCTCGCGGGCAGCGCTCCAGGTCGGCCGGGCGCGATGTAGGGGCTTGTCCCCCCCGCACACCTGAGAGCACCAAGGAGAGGGAGCTGAGCAGGGGTTCAACACTGGTGAGGAAGGGAGATATGTATTGAAGGACTTTGGCACTAGATGATGTCCTCATTTCTTAACAGTTCTGGTATATAAAACCTAAATAGCAAGAAAAACATCAGGAGCTTCCACCCGAGTTCAATTATGGCCTTCCCTCGTGTAGTATTTGAGTGGTCCCATTATGGTCTTCGCTGACGAGACTTCCGAATAACGGCGTAATTAACGCTATAAGCGTTGCCACACATGGCCTCATGTGGTTGAGAGGGACACTGAGGGAGTCGGGCTTCCTTACCGCGCCTCCATGCGCCTTCCCGTACAGGTCCTTGGCTCCAGCCACGCGCAGTCAGATTGTTGGGCTCTGTACCGCGTTGCCTGGGAGACAAAGGAAATAAGCAAGAAGGACATTGGTTGAAGATTATATGCAGATCCAAACCCTGAAAAGGTTTGATTAATTCATGGGCTATAGCAAGCAGATGTAAACAGACCTGTAGCATGGATTTAGGATGAGGCAGCTCCTCTCCTTGGTAGATCTTGATGTAGCTCTGAAAGTAAAATCAGGTATATAACAAAAAGAAGAAATCCGATTTATATTTTTTATGTTTAATAATATAACGACTGACTACAACCAAATATCTTCCAAGACTCCCAACACTAAGAGGGATGAGGAGGGTAATCATTGTGTTAGCAAACTAGGTATAACACGTTGCAGACGACCATCCAAACAGAGCACGATGTGACCTGTGCTAGCACACCTTGAAATACTCCACCAGGTCCCTGCATGTGACCTTGTTCCCGCCAATCTCCTTCTCCCACCAGTCGGTCGGGGCCAGGAGGAGAGGCACCAGCTCCGCCAGGTGAGTCTTAAAGTCGTCATCGATGTCTGAGAGGGAGACAACATTACAGTCGTATCCCTTTCCTCACTCTGAGCTCTATCGGCCAAACAAAGGGTAGAATAAAAGCAAAGATTGTCTTCTCTTCCTAACTTTGGGGCATCAAAGATTGCGACATGTGTAGACTCTTTTTGGGATGATTGAATTTGCCCTCTTTGATGGTCAATCAGTGATGGTGTAGACAATATTAGCTCCTTTGACTGATATTTGCGAAATATCTCTTCAAAAGTGATGCATGTTGGAGGTGTGCGTGTGTGTGTGTCTGTGCGTCTCTCACCCCTGAGTCTACCGTCAAAGTATGGGTTGGTGGCCACCTTGAGGCCAGGGTGGGGCTGGAGGAAGCAGCCGATGTTGGAGAAACAAGAGTGGATGTGCTTCCTCACGTTCTGCAGCTCTTCGTGCTGGTTCTGCTTCACCTGGGGGGGCAAGCATCAGACTTTAGCTCTGGCTCAATGTCTACAGGAGGAACCAGACGGGTTCAGGAGGTTGCATGTTCAGAATTCTACAGAAGAATCCATCTGCTTCTACACCACCAGGCACAGTAGCAGTTTCTCCAATGAAGGCTACAGGGAGCAGGGTTTACCTGCAGCCGTTTCTTCAGGAAGGCATTGCCTCCCTCTAGCCCATAGCCGTGTTCATAGGGATAGCACCAAGTCCCGGATCAGGAACCATCAGGGACTGCAGTGGAGACACAGGACAGAGGCACGGGCCAAACGCATTATATTTTTAAAAAAGAAGATCTGATGCCCCTCATTCACTGTCCCTAGAGAAGAAAGAAATAGACTAATCTAATAAGAACCCGACAAAACCTGGAAAGGCTTCAGGTAGATTTCCTCCATGGCCAGGCGCCCGTACTCTGTAAACAGCTGCAGACATGAAGATACACAGCGTTAGCATATCCAGAGACAACAACATCATGGAGAGCTAGGGTTGGGGGCTACATGGTCGAGTGGTTCTGACCTGCAGGTGCTGTAGGTCATCTTCTTGGACGTTCTGGGTGAGATTATACACCTGGAGACACAAGCATATTCAACATAGTTAATAACCTGAAACAGGAACATTGACCTCTGCTCCATTTTGTTAGTTTATCAGTATTATATGTTATTAGTATAATTAAAATGTGCTGACATTTTTCAAAAGTAAAAACACTGAAATCATTTTGCCAAATGTTATATTAAAAACCACAAAAAAGCAGCACTATGCTCTTTGTTTGCATTATCATTAAATAGTATAGGCTTCTGTCAGAAAATAACATACCCAAAGTAAATGGAGTATCTCCACAACAGCAAAGGCTATACTATTTAAGTCTTGCTTCCAAAATAAAGATAGGTGTAGGGAGAATATAGATTGTTGTGCTATTGAAATAATGCATGTAGATAATAATGGTTTGGAGTAAATAAAGCTAGAAAGAAGTGAAAAATATTGAATGATGGCCTGAGTAATTGTCATGTTTTATGGTAACTATTGGGCTAATAGCACAACATCTGATTAGTACATTGGTCAATATTTGATGTCAATATAATTGAAGATAGGCTATCGGTAGAGGTTTTAGTAGAGGTAGGTTGAAGGTAGATATTTTGAGAACCCATTGTACAAATTTTGACAATTACCCACCTCTTATAGAATGGTCAGGGTGAATATAGTTGATCAAACAAGTGCAATTGCCACCATACAGCCATCAGATGGCGATAAATATTCTGTGTTCTGGTCAAAGGCAATTTTACTTAGTTATTATAAATGATTTTAAAAAAAACATGTTAGGCTCAAAAATATGGGCAGACACTGGATTATCCGTTTGGGTGGTTTAAAGCAATCAAAAACAGAAACAAATTTTTTTGTTCCATAAAAGTGTGTTTGTTTTTCATTGTTTTTTTGGTCTAGTTCTTGCAAGGTTTACACTCACAGAGCAATATGGTTGGAATAAGGAGAGTCTCAGCGTTCAATTATTATTTAATTTGTGTAGATAAAATCACGTGAGAAAGTTCATCCATGCTGTGCAGTTAGGAAATACACAACTCATAGTTACATGTTGATTTATTTTGGGGTTGTGGAATTGTCTTTTTTGTGTAGCGCCGTCTTTGATAGATTTAAAGTGGAGAATATCAAATCTTTCTAGGGATGTTTCAACATTCTCATGTGTTTAAATGCCTTAAAACTGCTTTGAGATTGCAGGGGCTTTGCCTGGACACTTCAGGATGTATAAAACATTGAATATGGCATTATGTGTCTGTTGAAGTAGCTGCACATTACAGGTAGGAGGCCTTTTTAAACGCTGAGAAAATCTGTGGAGCGCCGTCACTGCCTTCGGCCAGGTTTTTATCGAATGCAAAGCAGACTCACGTTGCATGCTTTGCCTGCACAGTATAAAATATGTATACATGGCATGCCAATAGTGGGCGTGCAATATCTTCCCACCCTGGTACATTTACTGAATGATTGTTGTTGTACCTGTACAGAACTGGTCATGGTGCTCAGGGCAAACACGGTTGCGCAGTCTTTGATGGTGGATTGGCTGTCAAAACGCCCCCTGTGTGTCTACTAGCAGTACTGCAACCTGGTTAAGGGAGAACAGCAAACACGGACCAAAGACAGGTAAACATTAATCCGCCAGACCCGCAAAACGCAACGCACCTTTGACACACGCACAGTGAGTGCAACCATGTGACCGGGGTGTTTGTACACCAGTACGTGTGTGCGAGAGAATAGAGTTCATGTCCAAATTCCAATCGTGGATGTAGCATAACGATGTGTAAGGAGGAGTCCCCCAGCTCGTAGCATAGCGATGTGTAAGGAGGAGTCCCCCAGCTCGTAGCATAGCGATGTGTAAGGAGGAGTCCCCCAGCTCGTAGCATAGCGATGTGTAAGGAGGAGTCCCCCAGCTCGTAGCATAGCGATGTGTAAGGAGGAGTCCCCCAGCTCGTAGCATAATGATGTGTAAGGAGGAGTCCCCCAGCTCGTAGCATAATGATGTGTAAGGAGGAGTCCCCCAGCTCGTAGCATAGCGATGTGTAAGGAGGAGTCCGCCAGCTCGTAGCATAGCGATGTGTAAGGAGGAGTCCCCCAGCTCGTAGCATAGCGATGTGTAAGGAGGAGTCCGCCAGCTCGTAGCATAGCGATGTGTAAGGAGGAGTCCCCCAGCTCGTAGCATAGCGATGTGTAAGGAGGAGTCCCCCAGCTCGTAGCATAGCGATGTGTAAGGAGGAGTCCCCCAGCTCCGTAGCATAGCGATGTGTAAGGAGGAGAGTTCCCCAGCTCGTAGCATAGCGATGTGTAAGGAGGAGGGTCCCCCAGCTCGTAGCATAGCTGAGCGATGTGTAAGGAGGAGTCCGCCAGCTCGTAGCATAGCGATGTGTAAGGAGGAGTCCCCCAGCTCGTAGCATAATGATGTGTAAGGAGGAGTCCCCCAGCTCGTAGCATAGCGATGTGTAAGGAGGAGTCCCCCAGCTCGTAGCATAGCGATGTGTAAGGAGGAGTCCCCCAGCTCGTAGCATAGCGATGTGTAAGGAGGAGTCCCCCAGCTCGTAGCATAACGATGTGTAGGGAGGAGTCTCCCATCTCACCTTACTGCCGTCTGACCGCTCCACCACGAACACCTCGCTCCAGGCCTGGATGCCTGTAGTCTCTCTCTCACAGCCTCCCCTCCAGGAGAAGCCTGACAGAGGCTCATCCTCACCCCCCATCCAAGACTCGCCCTGCAGGAGGGAGACAAGGCAGAACAAGGGTTCAGGAGGAGATGGGCAGGTTATTCAAGGATGAGTAATGGGAGCTGGAGCCATGCATTTGTCAAATAAAACAGGGGTGAGAGTGAGGTTACAAGTATGGACATGACTTCTGAATACCATTCACAAACCTACAGTTACAAACCTAGAACAACCAACTCCTACTTGTCGTAGGCTTTCGTATGTATACGCAGCAGAACATTTGATTTGATTCAATTTATTTCAGACATATCAAAAAAAAAGAAAAATTAAAACCATGAAAATACAATAAAAAAAAAAATGATTTCACAAAAGAAATAAAAATAAACAAAAAAATAAACAAATAACATATTGAATTGATACGCCTGAAAAGGAGTAGGAAGAAGTATAAACTTAAATATATACATACATTAGCGTTTGCTCATGCGAGTCAGTAACCACAATATTAACCTGTTTGAATAACACTCCAAGCCATTGGATAGATTTGCAAGTCAAAGTATGCGTTACAAAAGACTTCCAGCAACGGAAACCAAACTGCCACCCTAGCTTTACGGATAAGCTTCTGAGATCGGCTTCTGGGAAGTCCTTTCCAATACATTATTCATAACAAAGTATGAAGTTAGCATGCATCCTACTGACACATACGATTATAAACTAGAAAGTCTCTGCTGAAGAGCAAATACACGATGAAAAATAATGCTGAAGAAATGCTCCTTCAGTTTAGAGGTGGTTCCAACTGCGCATAAACATGCTTGGCAACAGCTGGGGGACACGGGTCTTCCATGAACCATTTTCCTGGCTGTGCACGTGTGATGTAAGGTGAGCTCTCACCGCTTCGTGTCCATCTGCCTGCTAGGAGCTCCGGGGCCTGGGTGTCCAACGCCCCGTGTGTTGGGGAACCATGGCACACAGCTGCTGACCCTGATTGTGGTGTCGCGTTGTCTTTCCAAGTGTGTTTGTGGTAGACAACCCTCACATTTGCCTCAGACCAAAGAATGCAAATAGAACACTAAGGTATGCTAAATAGTGTTTAACACAATGGTTATTCGTACTGGAAAGTCAGAGCAGCCAGACCACATTTCTCAACGCCTCAGAGCACAATAATATATTACAATATTGCACAAGTATATACCAGACCTGCAAACTCCTTAGAGTAAAACTTTTTACTCTGGACAAGACGAGAGACTCAATGAGAGAATAACAGTGGTTTCACACGAGTATGGCGATTTTTTAACCGCCCGTAATACTTTTGTCAGGTTGACTTTTTTTTTTAATATTAGTGGAAGTAATAATATGAAACCGTCCTACAAAGAGCTTTATAGTGTATTCTCCAATAGTCTCAAATACTTTCCGTTCCGTCTCAGTCATTAAATAAAAACAATGGCAGACACCGCTGGCCCTATAAACCCAAAATGATTGAGTTAAAAACCACACACAAATGAGAAAAAAAATATATATGAACAGATCGCAATACATATCGAATTGGCCGCAAACTCGTAATATCGTATTTGAGATGCCATGCCAATTCATCAGAGTACAACCTGTACATTTTAGTTACCTGGTTGTGCATGTAGCGCAACATGAAGTCCAACAGGAAGGACTTGCCCTTGCGGAAGGCCCCAGCCACCGACACCACCACCACGTTGAGGTCCTTCACATGGTCCTGCAGCAGGATGTTCTCAAGAGCCGCCTCGTCCAGCTCAAAGCTGTGCTCCTCTTCATTGGCCAGGACTATCTGGATGGGCCTGGCCGCTTCCTTCGCTGCAACCTTCTGGAGAAGATGAGAGGTTTACTGTCCTATGTTCTAGATGTGAAAATCTTTTGTAGACCGCAGCGAACATGGTTGCACTTTACCTTCTCCTCTTCCTGGAAACCTTCATCAGGGGAAGGGGTTGTGGCTCCATCTGTACCCGATTTCGAGGTCAGTTTGTGGGACTGCAGCGTCAATCCACCCTCCTCCACCTCCAGGTCTTCAGGTAGGGCCATGGGTGGCCTGGGTTTACGATGGGAAGTCAGGACATCCCCGACCTCAGTACCACCTTAATAGACATGGAAAATGAAAGAAATGTGTAAAAAGCCATATTAAACTGTGTACAGGAGATATGTGGGTCATATTTCGGTTGCGAAGTCTTCCAGGGAGCTCTGTGCAAAGCTACATCTGGATGCTCGTCATGCTCAAAAATAGAACTGCACTGAAAAGCACAAAGGGCAAGATAAAAAGAAACAGCAGCCTGGCGTGTCCGGTCCCGGAGGCCCCCTTAGGTCACGCCTCGTCTCCAACGCCTTTTATGTCCTTCTAGGAAAGTGGAGCGCAAAATGTATGGTCCATCGTTTTTGCAGGCACTTTGTGGCTTGAGCTGGCATCTGCATATCTTGGTGCTGCACACACCTCATGGTTATCTATTCCATTTGATCACCGTTACAGAAAATGAGACATTAACTTAGCGAAAACAAGAGTAAAATCGTGTTTTGACTAGTCTCCCCAAAACACTACATTTACTTTCCACTCTGCTAATGCAGGTAAGAGTCTTCTCGTAACGATGAGGTGCCTGTTAATATACTCAACATGCGACATCGGAGGCGGGGTGTGTCTAGCGCTCTGTCTGGGCACTGGCAGCGGTTGACTGTGGCGTCAGAGAGCGGGATAAGCTTCTCAGGCTCTTAATAGTATGAAGCCACAGTGGTGTGTGATGTGCGGATGCGCCAACGCTTTTCTGGGAAAGCTCGGTGATTTGGATGATTTGTAAAAGAGAGGCTTCTGGGCAACTATAGTATAATGCTTTTGTGTGTGTTGCGTGGAGCTCTCTGTTTGAGCAGCGATTTATTGAATGTCCAAGATTTCGTTAGCTTCTCAGTAATAACGGTACGGTTTTCGTGCACAGTGCTGGTCATTATGATATGCTCATAGACAAACACGTTACTAAAAAAGTATCACTGAAGTTCATCAGAAGATAACAAAAGGAAAAAAACAACTGCTTTGCATTATAGTTAGCTGTCTATTCCTTATCACAAGTAGCTCATGTAAACAAATCAGAATGTGTGTGGTTGAGCAGATAAATGCCACTAAAAAGGCCTTTTGATAGCTTTTCACAAACCACATTTTTTTTTTAAAGAGAAAATAAATTGTTCATATTGCAAGTATGGTTACAACAATTGATTATTTTGCTATTATGCCGATTCATACAATCCAAGATTAGAAATAAAATAAAACTGAACCTATTTTTGCATGCTTTCCATATTGTGTTATATAATGCAAGCTGCATTGTTATTGCATTGTTCATAGAAAGTCATATTTCTGACAAAAACTTTCTCTTACAAGTTAATTCATCTGTATGATTCTTTAATAATCATCACAAAAGTAGGAAGTGATTAGCAAACTCTGAGTAGCGAAACCAGATGCTATATATATTTTTGAAAATCACGCATGGAAATGGTACATAAAAAAATTGTTGGCATCGAGCTGCATCGGTAATCGCTTCAGAATCAAATCTGTGAGGTGCCAAGAGATTCCCACCCTAGATTCTAAACAGCCTCTTCAAAATCGTTACAACAAACTAGGTTGTGTAGGACAAAGAAACACCTGTCTAACGGAGTCCACCAAGCACTTATGGAATAGGCTACTCCGCAAATCTTCAGGAATGTCTACTCCAGCACAACACGTGGTACATGTAACGCCAGCTATTTGAATGAGTTTAATAAATCGCTTTATTTCAAAGTGATAATATCAACATAATGCCATCACTAACATCCGCCCTCCTTTCTTGCCTTCTCAAATTTGAGCGACAACATGGGGTTAATGAAAAATATAAAACACTCCTTGCCTCTCCATCTGAGAATTCAGAAAGTCAGCAAGACAAATGAACAGCACCTGTCACAGAGGAGACTTGGAGAAATGGCTCAGCATGGTCCTAATCAATGCTGCTAAGCCATGGAGAAAGAACAACATGTGAGGCTTGCAGTAAGTGAGGCACTGCGTGTACTCCACTCGTTAATAAGTCACTACGCAAGACAGTGGGCTGGTACGAGTAAGCACCTCAGCATCAAAGCATTTGAATTGTGACACATCCATGCATGAAGCATCTTTTGCATGGCTCTGTCTGCACATACGGTCTTATGGGGGGGGGGGGGGGGGGATTTAAGACTGCTTGTAATGCATAACAACCTTACCATGCACGTTACGACAGTGCTGTCCCCCTAATGACCTATGAAATTATTTTATACGTGCAGGCTATCAACTAACACAGCGGTTACACTAACATGCTTTACAATTAGCCATACCATCCTCTGTCGGACGAAGAAAGTGTGTTGTATCGAGTCAGGGTAGCTCCAACCCCTCAGCATGAGGAAGTGGAGAAGCCAGCCAGCCACTCAAAAGCCACTGCTCTGCTGGGATAACGGCATTTGTGCATCGCAGCACTGTGCATTTTGGGCCAGACGGGCCATTATTTGTCTACATTAGGGTTTCGGATCTAGGCACATACATCGTCAACAAAGATCCTTGGACTGAAAACCTCTAATGCAATATTTAAAAAAAGGAACTTGAATCAAAGACCAAATAATCAAGACAGCATATAAGTTACACAACAAGAATCAAGAAAGGACAAATAATCAAAGACACAGCCTGTATGTATACACCCAAGATGTATTAAGATGACATTTTTAGCACAGAGATAATCCTGACTAGTATACCTCTTGATTAAGAGGTTGAAAGTGTGTATATAGACAAAAATTAGAGATTCCTAAGTTTCTTGGTCTTCAACCACCAGATGTTGATGAGCAGCGACTGATATCATTGCAATTCAAAAATACATATAAGCATAAACCAGAAAGGTGCGTAACGGACGTTTAGTCAACATGAACCGTTTGCATTGTGTGAATTTAGCACGTGTACACAAGGTCTCTCCACAATTACCTTCCAGTATTGCACCACTTCCAACTGCTGGGTTAAAGGGCTTAA
>OLKM01006414.1:0-2500 GCA_900291075.1 Melanogrammus aeglefinus
TGTGGATTGTTCTAATGGTTACAAAATGTAGATAACAATGTGAACAATAAAGTATGCCACTATCAATTTGTTTTATTTATTGTCCGCAACCTTGGACATATGCTCTAATGATCATAAACAATACCTTTATTGCAGATATAACGTCAAACAGCTTCATCTTTGACAGAGACTAAGACTAACGGAGGAAACACAAACTATGAACGCTTTAAATGAACGACGAAGACATCAAAGTTATCTAAAAAATACTCGTTAACAATCTGGACATTTAGCACAAGTGCACATCATTTATACTTATTATGTAATTATTATAGCGTTGTCAGTAGTATGTGATTATTGAGAAAATTTGCTACGTCATCGACTGACAAACAGAAGTTTGCACATGTTTGCACACACGCACACACACAACCACCACAGAGACAGACTTTAGTGTACTTAGAATTCCCCAAAAAATATCGCAAAACCTCATCTGAGCGGATTACAACATGAGCCTCTATCGCTCTCTCTCTTTAATAATGTGTCGCCTCAGATAAGGTTTTCGGGACCTCTGTGAGTTATAGAATCGGTTTTCCTTAACTTTAAAACTTTCTGATTCCTTGTGATGAGAAATAGATTATAGATTATTTCCCTCCCTCTCATTTATATCATAATCTGCATTATATATTATAGATTGTTTAGAGATTTACAGATGTAACATTCACCTTTGTTGGCTAATAAATATCAGTATATATATTATATTATATTTAGAATATATATCTTTTCCATAGCGGCTGAAAACGATCTGAAATACTTAAATAGTTCTTTGAAATATACATTGGAAGGAAAATGATAACATTAAGTCCCAAACAAATGATTTTAGAAGCCTTTCTAGTAAACCAGGCGGTAAAGACGGCCGTCCACCAGCGCACAAGAAGCAGATCTCTGGAGTTCGCTCAAAGTTCAAGAAAAGTTTGTGAGTCGTTACGACACTCAAGCTATTCTGTAGCGGGGGGGGGGGGGGGGGGTGTCACACAGGAAGGCACTGGACGGATGCTAGCAGCGCCTTCCCGTCTCCCTGGCGACAGTCTTCCCGTGTGACAGCCCCCCCCTTGGGTCAAAGGTCGCGGGGGGGGGGGGGGGTCAGACATGGGACTCGTCCAGGTCCAGGTCGACGGGGGACAGCGGCAGGGGACATCGCCGTGGCGACCGGCGGGCGGAGGTGGGCGGGGCCAGCAGCGGCGTCAGCAGGGGGTTCTCGGTGCCGTCGTCCTCGTCGTCATGGCTACCCCGCAGCAGCGCCCGCGTGTCCTCGTCCCCCGGGCTCTCCCGCAGCAGTGGGGGGGGGGGGGGGGAGGGGGTGAGGAGTGGGAGGGTGGGCGGTGAGGGGTGGGAGGGTGGGGGAAGGTGAGTGGGGGGAAGGAGCAGGGGAGGAGGGCGGCGGCGACCCAGGGCGGGCCGCCGTCCCCAGAGCACGGGAGGGGGGGCGGGGGCAGCGGGGAGCAGCTGCGGGAGAGAGGGAGGGGCGAGCGGGAGGGGGGGGTGGGGGTGGAGGGGCGGGAGATGGAAGAGGGGTGAGGAGGGGGGGAGAGACTGCACCGGAGGCCCCACTGGTCTCTCTTCTCTTTGCTGCTGGCGGAAGGGGGAACCTGGGGGGGGGGGGCAAAGGGGAGGGGGTTAGGACAGCTCACCTGAGGGACATCAAGTTAGGACAGCTCACCTGAGTGACATCACAGCCTGCAGCTCACCTGAGTGACATCACAGCCTGCAGCTCACCTGAGTGACATCACATCCTGCAGCTCACCTGAGTGACATCACAGCCTGCAGCTCACCTGAGTGACATCACATCCTGCTCACCTGTACGATGGCGGGGACGTGGAGGTCGGCGGTGACGGTGGCGGAGGTGGAGGGGGAGGGGACCTCCAGGGTGGGGGACTTGGAGCTGGGGGCTGGGCTGGGGGCGTGGCCTGGGGGCGGTTGGCCCGGGGCGGGCCGGGCGGGAGGTCTGTGTCCCCGGTTGGCCGATCCTCGGCCTCCCGTGGAAGGCGTCACCGACCTCTTTCTGGTCGCTGTGGGGCTGTGGGCTGCAAGCGCGGCGTGGAGGGGGGGGGGGCACCGGGTAGAGCGTTAATGGGCTTAACACGCTAGACAAGGCTAAACAGCCTAACCGCAGGCGAACAGCTCAGCATGACGGAGGGAGGTGTGCAGGGAGGCGGGGCTTTGGGCAGGTTTGGGGCGGAGCTTTGGCAGGATTATAGGGCGGGGTAGAGCTAAGGAAGCAGAGGGGGGGAGGCGGCTATATCAGGACAGATCATGCAGCGGCGTCCGAATCAGGGAGGCAGGGTTTGGAGGTCAAGAGGGTGCGGGCCTCGGCAGGGGCGTGGCAGCAGTGGGGGGAGTACAAGTAGGAAGGACCCGGGATCTCACTTCACAGTCCAATAAAGTTTTCTTTTCATCGGGACAAGACACACTAGAGAGCAGTAGGCGTTAAATGGTCAGCGGGTCAAGGGGGCGTGGCCTCACTCCC
>OLKM01006414.1:7500-14339 GCA_900291075.1 Melanogrammus aeglefinus
GGATGTGGATGGAGTGACTCAGGGCAAGACGGCCAATGGCAGGGGCCGTCCTAGAGGCAATGCCCCACCCCTTCTGGCTGACAGGCGAAACACTGGACCAATGGGACACCAAAAAACAGAGAACAGAGAGAGAGAGAGAGAGAGAGAGAGAGAGAGAGAGAGAGAGAGAGAGAGAGAGGAGAGAGAGACAGAGAGAGAGAGAGGGAGAGAGAGAGAGAGAGAGAGACAGAGAGAGAGAAGAGAGAGAGACTGTACCTAGTGAGGTTACTCTCTCTGCAGTAGACACCCTGGGACTCGTCGAGCACATTGGGTTCACTGTAGGATCAGGGGTGAAGAACTGCATTATGGGAAAGTCTAAGACGACCACCGCCCAACCAAAGGGACTGGGGGGGCGGCGGGGCAGGGGCCGTTCCCTAGGCAACCCTCGCTCACAGACGATGAACCAGACGCAGACAGACCCGATGAATCAAACTCACACAGAAGATGAATCAAACTCACAGACCTGATGAATCAAACTCAAACAGACCTGATGAATCAAACTCAAACAGACCTGATGAATCAAACTCACACAGACCTGGGCTGTTTCCCAATGTCAAGGAAGCATGCTCAACGAGCGTCCTTTTAAGGACGCTACGTCATAGAACGCCGACAAGCACTGTTCCAATGTTGAGGACACTCGAAATTGACGCCATTTTTGCGTCCTTCTTTTTTGAGAATTCCGAGATTTTTCAAGGATGCATCGATGCATCCTAGATGAGCCCAAACTACCCACAATCCTGTACGTTCACTGCGCGGGATCTTGAAAATGGCAGAGCAGTACACGTTCAAATGTAAGTGGAAGTTATATCTAGTTTTCAGAAATATTTTGTGCTCGTATTGCTTTTCATAGATTCATCGTGTTAAATGCAAATAATCAACTTAAAGACCTGTGTCACTTTTCAAACAGACGTTTTGCAACTTAAATGATACCGTACGTCGCTGTGTGTGTGTATGTATGTATATATATATATATATATATGATATATATATATATATATACTATATATATATAACAACACACACATTGCTCCATGTTGTATTCAGAAGTGCACATGTGTTTACAAGCGGAAAACGCAGGTATAAAAAGCGGAAGCAAAGCGAAATCCACACTAGCAAGGTCGTTCCAATGTCGAACAAGGAAGCACTCGAGCGAGCACTCTCCATAGGACCGCGACTAGCAAAGGACGCGTCTAGCAAGGCTGCCAGCCTTCACATGTGGTAAACAGCCCTGATGAATCAAACCACAACAGACCTGATGAATCAAACTCACACAGGACCTGATGTATCAAAACCTCACACAGACCTAGATGAATCAAACTCTCACACAGATCTGATGAATCAAAAACTCAACACAGACCTGATGAATCAAACTCACACAGACCCTGATGAATCAAACTCACAACAGACCTGATGAATCAAACTCACACAGACCTGATGAATTCAAAACTGAAAACAGACCTGATGAATACAAATCTCACACAGATCTGATGAATCAAACTCACAACAGACCTGATGGATCAAACTCACACACGAGCCCTGATGGATTCAAACTCACACAGACCGATGAATGAAACTCACACAGACCTGATGAAATGAAACTCACAACAGACCTGATGAAATCAAACTCACACAGACCTCATGAATCAAACTCACACAGACCTGATGAATCAAACTCACACCAGACCTGATGGATCAAACTCAACGACCTGATGAATGAAACTCAAACAGACCTGATGAATCAAACTCAAACAGACCTGATGAATAGAACTCACACAGACCTGATGAATCAAACTCACACAGACCTGGGCTGTTTCCCAATGTGAAGGCTGCAGCCTTGCTAGGACGCGTCCTTGCTAGTCGCGTCCTATGGAGAGTGCTAGCTCGAGTGCTTCCTTGTTCGGACTTGGTAACGACTTCGCTACGTGTGGATGCGCTTGCCGCTTCCGCCTTTTTAATACTGCGTTTCCACTTGTAAACACATGTGCACTTCTGAATACAACCATGGAAGCAATGATGTTAAGATATATATAATTATATATATGTATATATATAATATATAGTTATATTGGTATTTACACAGCAACGTTACGGTATCATTAAGTTGCAAAAACGTTTGAAAAGTGGCACAAGTCTTGATTATTTGCATTAAACACGATGAAATCTATAAAAAGGCAATACGGCACAAAATATTTCTGAAAACCAAAATAAACTTCACTTACATTTGGAATGGTGTACTGCTCTGCCATTTTTCAAGATCCCCGCAGCAGTGAACGCACAGGATTGTGGGTAGTTTGGGGCTGATCTAGGATGCATCGATGCATCCTTGAAAAAATCTCGGAATTCTCAAAAAAGAAGGACGCAAAAATGGGCGTCAATTTCGAGTGTCCTCAACATTGGAACAGTGCTTGTCGGCGTTCTATGACGTAGCGTCCTTAAAAGGACGCTCGTTGAGCATGCTTCCTTGACATTGGGAAACAGCCCTGATGAATCAAACACACAGACCTGATGAATCAAACTCACACAGACCTGATGAATCAAACCCACACAGACCAGATGAATGAAATCAAACAACAAGACCTGATGAATCAAACTCACACAGACCTGATGAATCAAACCCACACAGACCTGAATGAATCGAACTCACACAGACCTAATGATTCAAACCGATCACAGACCTGATGGATCAACCACAGAGATACCTGATGAATAAAATGAAATAAAGATCTCATGAAGCGAATTCAGAAAGACCTTGATAAAATCAAACACAGAATGACCTGATAAATCAAACACAGAAAGACCTGATGAAATCAAACAGTTGTTTCGGAGGGCCAGGGAGCGCTACGTGGTGGACAGTGCTGCCACCTACAGGCCGACCGTTAAAACAACACCACCAGACGCCGAGAGAGTAGCCAACCAGAGTGAAAGCCCTCCCTGCTGCTGTAACAACCCATTTGAGTGATGGTGTGGTGTGTGTGTGTGTGTGTGTGTGTGTGTGGTGTGTGTGTGTGTGTGTTTGTGTGTGGTGTGTTGTGTGTGTGTGTGTGTGTGTGTGTGTGTGTGGTGTGTTTACGTGTGAGTGAGTCAGTGGAGATGAGTGAGTTGGACAGGGGTGAGTGAGGAGTGAGGACGGGTGGTGGTGGGTCGTACCTTGGGCTGGGCAGCAGGGTGGCGGTGGCGGGGCTCGGCCGGTCGAGTGGCGGAGCCTTGTTGGCGTGGCTGGAGAAGCGGCGCTGTGACAGTCACGTGAGATGAAGACCTCGTTGCTCACTGGACCACACTGGGAATACTCGATGGAGTCATTCTGGGAGAGAGAGAGAGAGAGGAAATAGAGAGAGAGAGAGAGAGAGAGAGAGAGAGAGAGAGAGAGAGAGAGAGAGAGAGAGAGAGAGAGAGAGAGAGAGAGAATTGATCCACTAGGAGGTGTGTTATTGGTTATTGATCCACTAGGAGGTGTGTCATTGGTTATTGATCCACTAGGAGGTGTGTTATGGTTATTGATCCACTAGGAGGTGTGTATATTGGTTAATTGATCCACTTAGGTGTGTTATTGGTTATTGATCACGAGGAGGTGTGTCATTGGTTATGATCCAACTAGGAGGAGTGTTATTGGTTAATTGATCCACTCGGTGTGTTATTGGTTATTGATCCACTAGGAGGTGTGTTATTGGTTATTGATCCACTAGGAGGGGTGTTATTTTGGTTATTGATCCACTAGTTGTTGTTATTTGGTTATTGATCCACTAGGAGGAGTGTTATTGGGTTATTTCGATCCACTAGGAGTTGTGTTATTGGTTTTGATCCACTTAGGAGGATGTTATTTGTTATTGATCCACTAGGAGGAGTGTTATTGGTTATTGATCCACTAGGCAGTTGTGTTATTGGTTATTTGATCCACTAGTGAGGGTGTTATTGGTTATTGATCCACTTAGGGTTGTGTTATGTGGTTAAATTGAATCACTGAGGAGGGATGTTATTGGTTATTTGATTCCATTAGGAGGTGTGTTATTGGTTATTGATCCACTAGGAGGGTGTTATTGGTTATTGATTCCCACTAGGAGGTGTGTCATGGGTTATTGATCACTTAGAGGTGTGTTATTTGGTTATTGATTCCACTAGGAGGTGTGTTATTTGGTTATTGATCCACTAGGTGTGTTATTGGTTATTGATCCACTAGGAGGTGTGTTATTGGTTATTGATCCACTATGGAGGTGTGTTATTGGTTATTGATCACTAGGAGGTGTGTTATTGGTATTGATCCACTAGAGGTTGTGTTATTGGTATTGATCCACTAGGAGGTGGTTATGCGTTATTGATCCATAGGAGGGTGTGTTATTGGTATTGATCCACTTAGGAGGTGTGTTATTGGTTATTTGATCCACCAGGAGGTGTGTTATTGGTTTATTGAGCACTAGAGGTGTGTTATTGGTTTATTTGATGCCACTTAGGAGGTTGTGTTATTTTTGGTTATTGATCCACTAGAAGTGTGTTATTGGTTATTGATCCATCCAGGAGGTGTGTTAATTGTTATTGATCCACTAGATGGTGTGCTTATTGGTTATTGATCTACTCTCCTCGTCGTCCTCGTCCGTGCGGCTGAGCGTGTCCGGGAGGCTGGCGTGACGGCTGGCTGCCCTGCTCCCACACCGTCCCCGTGGCCGGTTGTTTGGAGCGCGACATGGTGGCCAGGCTGAGGGCGTAGGCCGAGGTGGAGGTGCCCCACGTGCTGAATGGGACGTCTTTGCCCTGGTTAGCTGAGGGGGGAGCCAGAGCGCCGTTGAGGCCCGGACGGTGAGGATGGGGGGGAGGCAACAGGACGGTGGGGGGAGGGGGAGGAGGCAAGGAACGGGAATCGAAACCCGGGTCCTGCGGTCCGGACCGCCATTTGCACACGCTCACACAGACCGACGGCCGACGTTCCGCGCGCAGGGGACAGTCAGGGGTGGGGGGGGTCTCGCTCAGGGGACACCTCCACACCCTGCTAGGAGAGCCGGGTGATCGAACCGGAACCTCAGTTGTCACCGCCGACCCACTCCCCCTCCATCAGACACTTAAGATATAAATATATATAAACAAAAAGACATAAATGTTGTGTGTGTGTGTGTGTGTGTGTGTGTGTGGTGTGTGTGTGTTGTGTGTGTGTGTGCTGTTGTGTGGTGTGTGTGTGTGTGAAGCACCTGAGCCGCTGTGCACGGCCTTCCATTGAGGATCTTTCAGCTCGTTGTCCTAACTCGGCGAACAGCGAGCTCCTTGCACGAGCGCAGCGGGATGAAGCGGCGCTCCAGGCTGGTGGCCTGTGGTGGCGCGCCGTGATCTTTCCTCCCTGGGAGTCGGGCCGGCTGGGTCAGGAGCGGTAGATACACAACACCGTAGATACAACTACACCATAGATACACACACCGTAGATTCACACACCGTAGATACACACACCGTAGATACACACACCGTAGATACACACACAGGCGTTGGGTCAGGAGCTGGTTAGATACACACCACCGTAGATACACACATTATAGATACACACACAGGCTGGGTCAGGAGCTGGTAGATACACACACCGTAGATACACACATTATAGATACACACACAGGCTGGGTCAGGAGCTGGTAGATACACACACCGTAGATACACACACCGTAGATACACACACCATAGATACACACACCGTAGATACACACACCGTAGATACACACAACATATATCTATATCATAGATACATAGAAACATCAGCCGGCTGGGTCAGGAGCTGGACACACACACCGTAGATACACACAAGATAGATATATTAGTTATAGTACACACACCATAGATACACACAGATAGATACACACGACATTATTAGATACAACAGATTATATACACACGACATTATAGATACACACAGATAGATACACACATTATAGACACACACAAGATAGATTACACACCTTTATATACTACACACAAGATAGATACACACATTATATTAGATACACACAGATAGATACACACATTATAGATACACACATAAGATAGAAGATATTGTTAGATACCACAAGATAGATCTATATTCATGATACATAGAATCTAAGCATGTAGATGTAAGCATCATTCAAGGATGTGGACTGGGTGTGAGACAGGGGTGTGAAGACAGTACGCGACACAGGAACGTGAGGAACAGGTCGTGAGTCACGGATGTGAGGACGGCTGTGAGCCAGAGGGGTGTAAAGACAGGACACGCGGACGCAGGGTGTGAGACAGGGTGTGAGACAGGCCTCAGCCTTTGCACTGGATGAAGGGGCCGGAAGCCGACGAAGACGGGGATGCGCAGTGCGACGATTGAAGTCGATGAAGTCCCAGAAGGCCAGCCCCCACCTTCCTCAGGCCATCTCCGGTTTCATCTGCAGGCTGAGACGGTTACCAGGTGCCCCCAGGTTGCCCGCTCGAATGCACACCACCCCACCTTCAGCCTGGGACCGAGACCAGAGAGAGAGACAGTCACAGAGAGAGAGACACACACACCACCTTAGCGCTGGGAGAGACCATAGAGAGAGGACAGTCAGAGAGAGAGAGGGACACACACCAAGCTTCAGGGCTGAGAGAGGCCAGAGAGAGACAGGTCACAGAAGAGAGACACAAACCCCTTCAGGGCTGAGAGAGACAGTCACAGAGAGAGAGACAGCGAGGAGAGACACACACACCTTCAGGGCTGAAAGAGAGAGAGAATGGTTCAGGCACAGAGAGAGACCATCAGACACACTAGAGAGACAGACACAGAGGAGACCGTCAGACACAGAGAGAGACCTCAGACACACAGAGAGGCA
>OLKM01006415.1:0-7500 GCA_900291075.1 Melanogrammus aeglefinus
CCTGAGGTACTGGGTATAGTGGAGGGGATAGAGGTTAGTGTTTCGATGTAGTGTGCAATGATGATAACTGTTGCTGTTGCAATCTGAGACTATTTCTGCCGGGAGAACCTCAAAGGAACTGTCAATATCTGGGGTCCTGTGGATTTGTAGAGAGAATGTAAAATTTTACGGGTCTGGTCCGTCGAAAAGAAAGTTGCGCTGTTTGGCAGTGATGAATTGTGGATGTACAGTGAACTATTATGTGTCTAAGTTGGATTGTGTGTTGTGGTTGGATGTTGTGGGAATGGGTAGGTATGTGATGTGTTAGTGAGTTGTCGGTTGGCTTCACAAGAGGTATTGGTGGTGTCTAATATCCACAATCTTTGAGCCTTTATACTGCTGGTTTTATAATTATGTTGGGGTGTGATTTAAGTTGTTGTATCGCTTTGTCTCTGTTGTGTGGTGATATTGTCCGGGGTGTCTTGAGTGGGTTGTAGATGATGAAGTAAGTCCAGGTCTGTCTTGATTAGTCCTGGTGATTGTGTGTGTGTGGTGACGCTGTGCGGCTGGGTGGGTTGCCAGTGGAGAGGGTTGTGTGAATGGGATGAAGTTTAGTGTATGGTGTGTATTGAAAGTGGTCCAGTAGTGTGAGTCGTCTGTGATACTTGGACAGGTCCCTTTGAAGCTCCTCCCGGTCTAGTGTGGTGGGGCGTGGAATGAAACTGAGGCCTTTTTCTAGAAGTGATGTTTGTGCTGTTGTGAGGATAAGGGTTGTGGAAAGATTGAGGATGTTGGAGGGGGCCGTGTGTATGTGTCGGATGTGTCTGATTCTGTCTGCCGTGGGAGGTTGGGGAGTAGCGGGAGTGGATGTGTCGTGTCTTGGTGTGGTGCATGGTGATGTAGTGGGAGTGTCCTGGGTGAGGTTATGTGCTAGTGGAAATTCAACTGTGTGCACCAATGGGCCAGGATGCGTTGTGCTGTGTCCGGTGTCCAGTGTATGTTGTCCGGTTGAGTGAAAAAGGTGTCGTGGGGAATTTCTAATAGGGGATTGAGATGAGTGACTATATAACTGTTGATTGTGCGTAGGTTCTGTTGTTGTTTCAGTGTGAGTGTCGGTGAGTGGTTGATGACTGGGAAGTGGATGGTGGCGTTGGGGAATGTAGTGAGTGCCTGTTTGAGGAGTGCTGATAGTTGTTTGTTGGATGTGAGTTCGGGATTGTGATTCATGTTATTAATACCAATTGAAAGGATAACTGTTTGTGTATGAGTATGTATAGGTGCTTTCTGTAAGATGTGTAATATGTGACCTATTGTGGCTCCAGGATAACTATCTATTTGTATGTGTGAATGTGTGTGTGGGGGAATTCTATTGAGGTTGGAGTCTCCGATGATGAGTGTGGGTAAATGTCCTATGTATGACCAATCCTGCAGCTTATTGCCTGCCCTAACCTTATGGTACGTGGGTCGATGGTATTTTAAGGCTGCAGGATTGGTCGGGGAGGGGCTAAACTGGGACGGGCGAGCAGTGGGGGCCTGAGGGTTGGTGTCCACAGTGACCTGGCAAAAGGGTTGTGGAGGGAGGGGGGAAGAGTTTTTTTCAGTTGGGTTTGAAGTCAAGTTGACTTTAATGAGCCCCTTCATCATTACTCTTTCATTTTTTTCTTTCTGTTTTTTTGCCAGGCCACTGGTGGCACCTGTGAGGAAGAGGGGTGGGGGGGAAATGGATTCTGGTGAGATGGAATCGATGTGGTCCACAATGATATTGGTGCGTGTGTGTGATGTACCGAGGGGTCTGGTGAGTGTTGGTGTGTGGAGTGTGGTGGAGTCTGGTTGGGAGTTGTGGGTGTGTATGACCTGTGCCTCAATGTGAGTGGTTTTCTCCTTGCGGGGATTGGGAGTGGGGAAGGTTTGATCGAAGTGACTGGATGGAGTGAGGGGGAATTCTGGAGAGAGTGTGGTGTGTGGTGGTGTGTCGATTCTGGTTTGGTCCTCTGATATGGAGGTTAATCTGGTGAGACGGACTCTGACTGGGCGGAGTGGGGGAGAGTGTGGGGAAGGGTGGGTGTGGGGTTGATTGAGTTGGGGTGGTGAATGAGGGGGTGAATGGTCTGGGGTGGTGTGAAGGGTGTGTGGTGTGATTCTATTGGTGTCCTGGTTCCTGGTGTAGGTAGGGAAAGTGCGGGCCCTACCCCTTCCCCTTAACCTTATGGGCGGGGGGAGGGCTGGTTGTGTGAAGGGTAAGTCTGTTGTGTGTGTGGTGGTTGTGTGTAGGGTTGTAAGTTCAGTAAGTGAGGGGCGTGGGCCTAAAGAAAGTGATCTATGGTGTATGTGGGTGCTGGTTAGGGAAGTCTTGCGAGGGGGAAGGGGGGGGGGGAAAGGTGGGGGAAAGGGGGGGAAATCTGTGTGGTTGAGTGTAAGTTGTGGGGATGTCGCGGTAAGGGGGAGGTCCAGGGCTCGAGGTGGGGTGGGATGGGGGCTGGTCGGTGTGGGGGAGTGGGGCGCGGTAGGTCGAGGGGTTGGTGGGCCTGTAATAAGTGGTGAGTGAGAGGGCAGGCGGTGTATGGAGAAGTGTGTGTTCTAGTTGTTGTAAGGTGGTGGGTAATAATCTGTGTCCGAATCTTTTGTGTGCCCAGTTGGTTGCAATTTTGAGTGAGAGTGTGTTGGTGGGTTGGGGTGTTTGTTTGAAATCGTCTATTGTGTGTGTGTAATGGGATTTTAGGATCACCATAGCATTGTGCATATAAGTGTTAGTGTTGTCGTTGAGTTTTTGTAGTGTGGTGTCTGTGGGTGAGGCAGGTTTGATAAAGTGAGATAGTTTGTGAACCTGCCGTAACATCCCCCTCGGGAGTTCCCGGGAGGTCACCGCTCTGTCCGCTATGTTGCCATGGTGTAGTGCTTGGATTATTTTAAAATATAATTTTGCTTTCTCACGGGTTGGGCCATCTGGTGCAATGTACTGGGTGTGTGTTGGTGGTGGTGGAAAGAGTGGAGGGAGGGGCGGACGGGTGAATAGTGGAGGTGGTCTTTGTGGTCTGACTGGTTGTGTGTGTGGGTGTGTTGGTCTAGGTCTGGTCTGTTCTATGGTTTGGTATGCGTGTGTGGGTCTATTGTGGTGATATTGGGTGTGTGAGGGTCTGTACAAAAGGTTGTGGGGTCTATAATTCAATGTAGGTGTGGGAAAGTAGCGTGTGCGTCTGTTGTGGTGTGTGATGGTGTGGCTGTGTGTGTGTGTTAGGTGTGATTGGTGTGGGTAGGTCTCCAGGGTGAATACATTTCAAGAAAAAGGAATTTATCTATTAACAAAAAATATCTATTACAAAAAATGGGTTTTTTTGGAAAGCTGTGCGGGGGCTCCTACCTGTTGCCGGTGATGGTCCTGGGGTGGGTGGCCGAGGAGATGACTGGTCCTGTGGTAGGTTGAGGCTTGACTGTAGCCGGTGATGGTCCTGGGGTGGGTGGCCGAGGAGAAGACTGGTCCTGTGGTAGGTTGAGGCTGGACTGGTCCCGTGGTTGGTTGAGGTTGTAGGTGGTGGAGTAGTTGTAGATGGGGTTAGGGGTCCCTTGGTAGAGGTGGCGGTGTTAGGCCAGTCCCTATAGTGTGAGAGTGAAGGGGCTCTCTGGTAGATCCCAATTGGGGTGAGGACTTGGTGAGAGGCCCAGCGGTGGTATGGGCCTCTGGTTGGAAAGGAGTCCTCCCCACAGCTTTTAAAAACCTTGTTGTTTAATTCAAAATTTTTTAAAAAAGCTATTTAAAAAAGATTGGCAAATGTGCCTTAAAAACAATGAAAATCATCACCTGGGAGGCCTGGTGAAATGGTTGCCCTGACGTTTCGCAACCTTCTTGCTTCTTCAGAGGGCGAAGTGTAGGGACTGTTACCATTGAGAAGAGGGAAATAGTTTTCCCTCACTCAAGGGCGGGTCCTGAGAGTGTGTTCTAGCTAGTGATTGGTTAGTTGGCTGGGTTGCAGCTGTTTTGGATCTAGGACTAATTCATCTGAGTGTGTTTTGATTGGTGGGTTTGAGTTTTGGAGGGAATGAGTAGTTTAATGTGGTTGGTTGGAAAAGGAAGGAGGTGTTTCTATCTGTTTTGTATAGAGAGATAAAAATGGAGTGTTTTCCTTAGCTTCTTAAATGGGTTATGTGTGGTGGTGCAGCGGGCAGGGCACATGCCCTTTCCCCACCGGAGACAAGGGTTCAAGTCTCGTACCGATCCATACATGGATGGACACAGAAGGCAACAAACAAGGGGGGGGAAAAATATACATATACATACACACACACATACACATATAACATGCACTCCTTTTAAATATAACATACATATACACACACAAAGAGGGCTATACATGTCCATAGTATAATGTGGTTGGTTGGAAAAAGAAAAGGTGGTTCTATCTGTTTTATAAAGGAAATAAAATTAAATTAAAGTATCTTTCCTAACTTTTTTGAGGAGTTATGTGTGGTGGTCTAGCGGGTAGGGTATAAGTCCCTCCCACCGAAGACAGGGGTTCAAGTCCTGTACCGATCCATATATGGATGTACACAGAAGGTAGAAAAAAGGGGGGGGGAAAAATTCTTTTTTTTGATTTTTTGTAAAAAAAGGGGAAGGGAAGACTTTGGTAGAAAATTTGCGGGAGGTAGGATGGATGCAAATGGTTGTGTGTGTATATTCTATCTGTTTTATAAAGGAAATGAAATTAAATTAAATTATCTTTCCTAACTTCTTTGAGGAGTTATGTGTGGTGGTCTAGCGGGTAGGGTATAAGTCCCTCCCACCGGAGACAGGGGTTCAAGTCCTGTACCGATCCATATATGGATGTACACAGAAGGTAGAAAACAGAGGGGAAAAAAAAGGGGGGGTTTTTTTTTTTTGATTTTTTGTAAAAGAAAGGGAAACATTTTTTTAGAAAATTTGCGGGAGGTAGGATGGATGCAAATGGTTGTGTGTGTATATATAATGGCCCATACAAGTACATAATGAGCAGAGCCCATACATAAATACATATATATACATATAGCATACACACAGACACACACATATATATACACACACATATAAACATATGCATATGTACATACATACACACATATACATACAAAAAAAAGGGGAAGAAACCATATAAGTCCTATTAATTTTAAGGTTAGGGTTAGGTTATATATTTATTTAATGATTTGGACTAAGTCTATGGTTTTTTTTAAACCAGTAGGGGGAGAGCAATAATGATCTCCCAAGCAGAGAGGCAGGTCTAAGCCTGGGTTGGGGTGAGGGTTGTGGGTTATGTATAAATAAAAGAGAAGGGTTCTCGCTGACCCATAGGGGGAGAAATAAATTGCTCCCAAACGGATAAACAGGTCTTAGCCTGGAGTAGGGGGTTTCATAGTTAAGATATGTGTTGCCGGTCATGGTGTGTTTCCTGGTTGTTATTTTGTTATGTTATGTTTGGTTGTGGGTTCTGTAAGTTTAGAAGAGTCTAGGGTTGTTGTCAAACCCGTAGGGGGAGGACAGAAATGTTCTCCCAAACAGAGAGGCAGGTCAAGACCTGGGGTAAGGTGGAGGTTGTGGGTTGAGTTAAATGGTAGAAAAAGTCTAGGTGTGCTTTCTGACTGGTAAGGGGAGGGCTGTATGTTTCTCCCAAATGGAAAAGTAGGTGTAGGACGGAAGAAGTGTGTGGAGAGTGTGATGGAAAGAGACGGACAAAAGAAAAGCGTTTTTATTGTGAAGAGGATTGTGCTGAGGCCACTCTCATGGCTTGATGGCAGGGGCAGGCTTTCAGAGGCCGGTGGTGTGATCCTGTGGACAGAGCGGTGGACTGGCCCATGGGAGATGCGGGTTCGATCCTCGGTTGCTCTCAAGGGGGGTTGTTTGTGGAAGTAGTTGTGTGAGTGAGTGGTACAATGGCACTGGCAGGGTTAGGTGATAGGGTAATGGTTGGGGAGGACTGTGTGATCCCAGATGCAGCTGGCCTATTGTACCGTGAATGATAAAAGTGTAGTGGATGTGTGATGGATTTGCAAGGTGGATGTGGCATGGATGTTTAGTGCTGGGAGTGTACATGAATAATGAATGGTGGATGTGTATAAAGCAGGTGTGTAGGTGTGTGTAGTAAGTGTGTAATAGGAGGTGTGTGTGTGTTGGTTGTGGTGAATGTATGTTGTGGTTCATAGTTTGTCATTCAGGCCTGTGGGTGCAAGTGTGTGTAAACGGGTGATCCATATGTGCTCGATGCGTCTGCGTTGTGGGGTGGTCCATCTGGGGTCGGATTCCAGTCCGGTGATGGTGAGGTGAGTGACGGAGTGTTAGTGCAAAGTGTTTGACCACGTGTGGTTTGTAATTGTTGGAGTTTGATATTGCGTAGGTGTTGTTTTAAAACGGGTGACCATAGTGTGTTTTGTTTTCCGCCGATGTAGTGTTTGTGAACAGTGTGTGCATGTTATTATGTAAACCGTGTTTGGGGGAGTCCATATAATGGGGGGTTAAAAATGGGTAGAGAGTGGTTGTGGCTGTGTGTTGGGTTTGTGATGGATATTGTGGTGATTTGAAATAGTGTGTTATAGACGGTGGTGTCTTGTGTAGTTTGCGGGAGAAAGTTTGAGGTGACCAGGAGATCCTTGAGGTTTTTGTTTTTTTCTGTTATGCTGAAATTATTTTGTATGGTTTGAAGTGGTGTGTTGGTTGTTGTGTGGTGGTGAAGTGGGTATTTGATGTTGTGGTGTAAGAGAGAGGGTTCTGTGGGAAAGGTGGTGACAAAAGGTAGGATGATGGTGGGGGGGAATATGTGTGTGTTAGGGTTGGGGTGTGTGGAGGGGGTTGGTTAGGGTTAGGGTTAGGGAAGGAATAGGGATTGGGGGGAGGGGAGGGGTTAGGTGTGGTGGTTAGGGTTAGGAAAGGGTAGGGGTTGGGGTAGGGAAAGGGTGAGAGTTAGGATTAGGTGGTGGGAGGGGGTTAGGGTTAGGGAGGGGGATAGGGGTTGGGGTTAGGGGAAGGGTTAGGATTAAGGTATGTGGGAAGAAGTAGAGGGTTAGGGTTAGGAAAGGGGTAGAGGGTTGGGGTTGGGATTAGGGTGTGGGGAGGAGTTGGAGGTTGGGGTTGGGAGAAGGGAAGGGTTTAGGTTGGGGTTAGGGAAGGAAATAGGTTTAGGGAAGGGGAGGGTTGGGGTTAGGGTTAGGGAAGGGGTGGAGTTTAGTGTTAGGGGAAGGGTGGGGGTTAGGATTAGGTGTGGGGAGGGGGTTAAGGTTGGGGTCAGGGTTAGGGAAGGGGTAGGGGTTGGGGTTAGGGAAAGGGTGAGGGTTAGGATTAGGTGTGGGGAGGGGGTTGGGGTTAGGGAAGGGATAGGGGTTGGGGTTAGGGGAAGGGTTAGGATTAGGTATGTGGGAGGAGTAGAGGTTAGGGTTAGGAAAGGGGTAGAGGTTGGGATTAGGTGTGGGGAGGAGTTGGAGGTTGGGGTTGGGAGAAGGGGAAGGGTTTAGGTAGGGGTTGGGGAAGGAATAGGGGTTAGGGAAAGGGGGAGGGTTTGGGTTAGG
>OLKM01006416.1:0-14335 GCA_900291075.1 Melanogrammus aeglefinus
TTTGCCTTGTAGAATTCAGCAAGATTAAAAGTGCAAATACATCAATAATAATTGGGAAATACACACAAGTTAACATTCTCTCTCTGTCTCTATCTGTATGTGTGTTTGTGTTTGTGTTTGTGAGTGAGAGTGAGAGAGAGAGAGAATGTGATTCTAAAAGGGGTGAGTGTGTTACAGCCAATCTATTGTGTTGGTAACTTCACTCATAAATCTATCTACAGTCAAGTATGCATTTAGACAAATACGATAAAATATCAATATAATATGTGCAAACTTTAATGTGTGGTTGTTCAAGACACACTGAAGGCATGATGCCGCCACCATAGGTTTGCAGAGAACTATATACACTTTAAAGGGGTGGGGTGGTGGTGTGGGGTTGTGAGGGCCGCTGTAACCCAGTGTCCATCCTCACGGGAAGGGGGGGTGGGGGACAGAGAGAGCGAGAGAGTGTGACGTGTGACACACGCATTATATCTGTTGAGTATGACGCACGGTTCCGGCAACCGCGTCTCGTCATGAGACATAGCGATCTCAAACAACAAAACCATTCCGTTACTTGCATGTACACATCCTCGCAATCGGTTAGGTACCAGCCGATATGCTCCGTAACCCATTCTGTGCCGTTAATCCATACATTTTGCGTGACACAAACAGACACTGACAGTCACACCCACTTCCTGGGTCCCGAAACATTTTGAACCCCGGGCAACACGAGCACCTGGAAATTGCACGTCATTGCCTGATTGGGATGCAGGAATATGACTGTTTGTAAGGGGGGGGGGGGGGCCGTTATTTGCTCTATGTGTAATTATTATGGTATTGTGCAACAGTGAACTTCATAATCAACATTTAAACTGTTAAGATTTGTAATGAAGTGTGTGGTCGAATATGATTTCATTATTAAATATAAATGTAGGCCCTATGGTAAATGGATCTGTGAACCCCTATGGTAGTTGGTATCTACCAATTTAGTTAATGGTTGGCTTTATTTAAGCCAGGTATTTTCTGGTTTGGAGAAGGGTGGGTGGAGGCAGAGTGAGACGGCTTGCGGAGGCTGGTACATGTTCGGTGACTCTTATTTGAAATTTGCTAGTGAACAACCCTCTGTTTGATTTTTGGTCTTGTTTATGAAAGTAATTGTGGCTTTGCCGTTTCACTTTTTCAAGAACGGAAAATAAAAATAAAAAATTCACCAAACCGCTGCTGGCTGAATTTTTGTGGCATACTCAAGCTAGGCCTTCATTGCGTCCTAACCGCTACATCCCGAAGTGGAAGTGAGTCGGAAGGCTCATTTTCACAAATGTCACTGTTGGTCTGGGCTGTATAAATTTAGCCCAAATGGTCTCTAAATCAAGGGGCTATGTCACAACACCTGTCAAACAAACACGATTGGACGACACCGATTCAAGTTCAATTATTTTATTGTATCTTGAAATCACAAAAGAAATAGCCTACATAATAGACCTTGTTAAAAACATTAAAAATATTCAAATACAGTGAAATCCTACACCAAAACTACAAATATATAATCCAAAATTGAATAATTAAAAAAAATATATATTCTGATCTAAATAAAGGGTGTTGATGAAAAATGGACAGATTTTTGTGGATCCGTAAGACAAAGGCATACATTAGATTGGCTTTGGGTATTTAGATTAGATGCAACTTTATTAATCCCCTGTAGGAGAAAGTTGTTAAATTTGTTATTACATAGATTGACTAAAAGTTATTAGTTAATACTAGTTCTCTAATAGTTTATTTTCGTAATATTATAAAGATGCAGCCTTAACCTACACTTCCCGTATTCCTAATGTGCAATTTAAATCCCTGTTACATTTAGGGCATATAGCAGACGCTATTATCCAAAGCGACGGTTAACACACACATTGACACACCGACGGCAGACTCAACCATGCAAGGCGACAGCCAGCTCGTCAGGAGCAGTTAGGTTTAAGTGTCTTGCTCAGGGACACATCAACACTCAGCTAGGAGGAGCTGGGGATCAAACTAGCAACCTTTTCGGTTACAAGACAACTCTACCTCCTGAGCTAAACCTAGTACACTAAGTCCCATTTCCTTCATTGGGCCAACTTGTCTTGAAACCTTTCCTGGGGATTCAACCCGTACCACAGAGTGCCTTGCTCCGCGGCTGCCCAGGCCATCCTCTCGGTGGTGAAGGTGGCCGCCCACCTGCCCTGAGGGGACAGACCGCGATGGCCCCGCCCCCTCCATGGACACGCTCATCCATGTAGCGCAGGGAGAGCTCCATCGCATCCTCCACTTCTTTACCTTCATTTGGGGGGAAACACACAGCATTGTGAAATAGTAAAAGTTTATCTTTTTCTTAAATCACTTAATCACTCTTTTCCTCTACTTTTCACTGTTGAGTTGCAGTGACAAATACATTTCCCCCATGTGGGATTGATAAAGTTTTGTGTTATCTTAATTCATTTCAAAACATCGGATTCATTAACGGATTACCGCTAGAGTTCTTGGGGCATGAAATCAGGGCCCTGTTCGCCGCCGGGGCCCCCCTCTTCATTATTATTATTATGATTATTATTATTAGGTATTTTCTGTTGAAATAAATCAGTATTTGAGAAATGAGACACTCGACCCAATGGCAATCATATCTCACTTCTGGAACTCTAAACTTTCTTGTTTTACAAGACAAGACTGCAGTTGTGAGAATGAGACACAGACCTCATTTCATCGATGTTCATTGCTGGCATTGATAAGTTAGCACGGCTGTCTTGACCACATATGTTATATTTGTTGATATTGTCTATAAATTAATCTCTGAGGCATAATTAATTAAGCAATTTTTATTTGACATAAATCTGGACACCTCTATGATTGATTGCTTATGGATTACAGATTGGAATCAACCTTTCCCAATGTGTACCTTTCACTGGTCCTTCATGTTACTCTCCCAGTAAGCCTACACACCGACACTTCTTTAGAAATTCTTAAAACTGTGAACTAAGTTTGGTCGGTGTTTGTGTATGTTTGGGATTGGAAGGCATGGCTACAAGTGTTTCTCCCGGGCCCTGAATGCTCACATTGTTGAAAGACAAAAGCCAACTGCTGCATTCTGAGGATGGGATTACAACTGTTCTTGCAACTGAACAATCCTCTCTTTTAGAGAGAGCGTTTTGCAGTATAATATCCTGATCCAGCATTGCTTATCCAATTCACAAAATAAATTATTTTACTGCCTCTGTTATACTTCTCATACTACCTTACAAAGGCAAAAGCAATATTATATGATGTCTAATATTGACTAGGTAACCACCGGTCGATGGCAATGGGGGGGAATAAATGGGGTGACTTATTTAGTCTCTCCAGTATGAAGGGAGCAGCGTGTTTAAGTGTTTTAGATCGTAAATGACACAATGAAAGCGATACTTAACCTTGCTCAATGTGGAAAATGATGAGGCGAGCCAGAGTGACTTTAAGGATGGACTCTCCGTGACCGGTGCATGACACTGCGCCGCTACGGTTGTCTGCGTATCCCCCAGCGCCTGATTCACAGGAGAGAAGAGTAACTGGATGGTTGGCTGTGCCCTTTTTTCCATGTGCTTCTGTCTCTCAGCTCTCAGAGAATCCTCAGAGGTCCTCTGATTGAATCCTGTCCACATCTACACATGCTGAGATAAAAACTATGTGCTGCTGTTACGTTGAGTGGAAAACCTTCTTTATGTTATCTTTTCTTTAAATTATTGTGGTTAGTAATAGTGCAGTGCCCGTTCCAAAGGTGCCTGTACAGAACTGCTTGATGGCTATTGGCTATTGCAATGTGATGTTGCAAAAGTGTGAAGTCGATCGGATGAATGGTCGTTCGATAAACATAATCAGAATTAATATAAAGTATTATTACGATAATACGTAATGTATTTAGGGTAGACCCATACAAGTCATATAGTCTTACTAGCCTGTCTTTTCTTTATTGCGGTCAATTTGAAATATACTTTTCAAAGACTCTGCCAAGGTAAATGTAATTAATATTGATATAATCAGGGACGTTTAAAGCGTCAGGGTCAAGTCCATGGTCGCATTTAACAGCCCATGTAGTTAGGAACGGTTAATCATTATGTGAAGCTTCTTACAACCCTATTATAAGTAAAAGGACATTTGACAAGAGGGAAGGAAATATGTCATCCTACCGATGATTGGAGAGTCCCCCACTCGGCCCACCATTTTGTTTCGTATCCCTCCGGTGGAAGTGGCACAAGCCACGTTACCGCAAGAGTCCACGGCAACAGCCCCGACCGTATCATGACACCTTGGGAAAACCACAACCCTTCAGCTATCTTCATGGTCTACGGAGTGCTGTAAACTTATACGATAGAATAACATCATTGAAAAAACCCTAGCAATAAGCCATGTGATTGCAGTGTGTGTACCCTATTGAGACCACTAACCTACCAAAATGACAGCACAATTATTGTCATCATATCATGTGGCTGTAGAATAGAGAAGTACTTTTTTTTTTAAACCATGATCTGTTGGTTGGATGGTACTATTCATTTCATCCCTGAATGGAAACTGCCTTTTTCAACTGGATTTTTTGAAAATACAAAAAATACTCAAAATACTTGTTCCTGTGTTTCTGTTGTTGTGTCAATTACCAAAGTGTGCTGAAACCAAGGCTCGTACCAATCCTGGGTTTCATGGACCCTCTTGTCCTCCATACCACCTACCTTTGAGAATGGAACAGCTCCTTCACTCCAGCGCCATACTCTTTGGCTTTCTCCCACTCTCTCCTCTCGTAGGCGGTCACCAGCGTCTCGGTGGGAGCGGTTTTAAAGCCGAGGCCCTCGGCAAAGAGGTTGGCCCCTCTGCTGGTTAGCATAACATGGTCGGTCTCCGTGTTCCCAAACATGTAAGGAGAAGATTTGCATCACACCGAATGGGTTATTACATGAAGGAACATTACTTGGCTTACAAGCGTACACCGTTTGCCTCCCAGCCAGTACGCCTCAGGCCTAAAGGAAGGCTGCTTGAGGACTGACGCCTAAGGACTACCTGATCTCTGCTGGTCAATACTATAAACCCAAACGCTTTGCATAAAACATGTAAAATGGTAACCAAGGAACAAAACAATACAGAAAATGAAATAGAGATCTCAAACGTAATGGTTTTTTCCCTTTCCTAAACGTGGCATCATATCCAGTCGATTCTCCAGTAGATGATTGCCACCACGATGATGATCAACCCCCAGACGCTTACAGCAGATGCTATGTTGGAGTCCTTCTCGCCTGTCCCTCAAACAACAGGCTGCAGCTGTCGCTCTGCTTATTCATATAATCCCACCGCCAGACATCCACAGTGTGTATATACATATCTCTATATATACATACATACAGAGATATATACTATATTTGAAAAGGGGGCACCTTCTCCATGACGGCCCGTGCCAGGGAAACAGGATTGGCGATGTTCTGAACGCAAGACACCGCACCACTCCCAAGAGTCTGTCCGTCCATGATGATGGCGTCAAGCTCCACCTCACCGTCGGCGTTCAGCACGGCGCCATGTCCTGTAATCAAGCGCCCCCCACCACTCACAGTTCAATTGTATTGATTCACAGAAAACGTATTCTGATTCACTACACTTTAGCACCCGGGCTGGTCTCAAAAGCAGCATGCAGCGTGCATTTCATGGATGTTTGGTCGATCTATTCAGGATTTCAGCAATGCAGAATATAGGCCTATTCACATTTGTATAAAAGATTGTTATATTTCGTATTTTCCCTCGCCCCACTCCAGAATTCCCATCAATGCGGTGTAAAACTAAAAACAAGTAAATACAATAAAATAATAACCGCATTCAAACAAAGCTTTGACCTGCGTCGAACACGGGGTTGTCCTCCATGGCCCTCACGGCCTTCTCTACAGCGTCCAGGGCGCTTCCCCCGGTCCCCAGCACCCTGTAGCCCTCACTGGCAGCAGCCTTGACCCCTTTGACGGAGGCGTCCGCCAGCTCGTCCGGTATCGCCCAGGCCCCTCCGTGTACAACTAGGACAGCCTTCATCATCTCAAGGCTCCAGGACGAAAGAGGATTGAAGAAAGGTTAGGTCATTTAGGTTAGTTGGTAAAGTTATTCACATTGGAATGACTTCTCAATCCAATTGCTTGTTCGTTGTTTGTCAAAATGTTTTGTACACAGAAGTTCTGTGAGCAGATATATTTCGAGAGTAGCCTACTATTTGTCGTTTTTTTTTTTTATTCTTTGTGAATTGTAATGCTTTTATCATCTTTTTATCACATGCATGAATCACATCTGAAGATACAAGAAATGCCAAGACTACAGGCAGTATTAAGATAAGCAACTCTTCAATGACATTCTTTGCTAGCAGATTTGTAAAGAGTGTGTTCATCTTTGTATTTAAATGTCTGCACTAATAGTTGGTACCTGTCTGACTAAAAGTACAGTCGTTAATTATGAGGGGCCGTTTAGGAAATAACTAATTGAGACACTCTCACACACATACCTATGAAACACTACACTCACTACTGAAACGCTCACACACTCACTACTGAAACACTCACACATACATACATACATACTCTTCTGAAACACTTACACATACATATGAGAAACACACACGCATACATACATACATACCTCTGTGGCATATACACATACATATGAAATGCTTACATTCATACAAGTGAAACATTTATACGTATCTATCTGATACACTCATGCAAGCACATATTTGTATAAATGTTTCAAATGTATGAATACGTTTTTCAGTTATATGTATGTATGCTCTTACATGAGGATGTGCAAGCGTTTCACCATGTAGTATTCACACAACCAGTAATTTCAGTAGTGACGGTGAGAGCGTTTCAATAGTGAATGTAAGAGCGTTTCATAGGTATGTGTGCATGAAATTCCAAGGTCAAGGTCGGTATTTAAACCGGAAGGCGGGAACAAAGAGTGCATTTTTGAACAGCCAGAGCGCGCCAATCTGAGCCAACCGTCAAGAGCGAGTCTTGGGCGGGTCTTGCTGTAGGCTTTCAAAGCAGCGCAGCACCCTATTTAGAATATATAGCTTCCCTCCACACATGATGTACAACATGGACGAAACTGGTGTGACTACGGTGCAGACACCCACACAGATTGTCACAGAGAAAGGGAAGAAACAAGTGGGTTCAGTTACATCGGCTGAAAGAGGAGAGCTCGTCACTGTGGCCTGTGCAGTAAACGCCACTGGAAATGCAGTCCCACCCATGTTTATTTTCCCACGTGTCCGTTTCAAAGAATATTTCATGAATGGATCACCTGCAGGATCCATAGGTCATTCTACAAAGTCTGGATGGATGAATGAAGAAGCCTTCACCATCTTCCTGGAGCACTTCATCCGCCACACCAACTGCTCCATCGATCACCCCTGCTCATTCTGGACAACCATAGATCTCACATCTCACTGAAGGCGGTGACAACTGCTAAAGAAAATGGTGTAGTCATGCTCACCCTGCCACCTCACACCTCACACCGTTTGCAACCATTGGACAAAACAGTGTATGGACCACTGAAAACCTACTTCAATAGAGCGATGGATGGTTGGATGCGCACACATCCTGGTCGAACCGTATCGATTTACGAGGTTGCAGAACTTGTTAAGCAAGCATTTATGCCTGCAATGACACCCACAAATATCACATCAGGTTTCAGAGCAACAGGCATATTCCCGTTCAACAGGGATATCTTCCCAGATGAAGATTATGCGCCATCAATGGTAACAGACAGGCCAAACCCAGAAGAGCCCTCCACCAGTGCTGCTGCTGACCTGCCTGTACCATCACACAAGGAGCCAACCCATGCGTCTTGAAGCAGGTGTAGATCCAGGGGAGCCACCTGCCACTCTTTCAGAACCAAATCCAAAGCACTCATCAAGTGACGACACTGGTTCTTGTGCTCATTTGGGTTATGTGTCTCCAAAAGTCATACATCCTCTGCCAAAAGCCACAACAAGAAGGCCCAGAATGATAAGAAAGAAAGTAAAAACAAGAATCTTGACCGACACACCTGAGAAGATGGAGATGGAGAAGGCACACAAACAAAAAGAAGATGAAAAGGCTGAAAAGGAAAAGAAAAAGATTGAAATGCAGAAGAAAAGGGCTCTGAAAGGCTTCACATCAAAACAAAATCAAGAAGAAAAGGGTTGTGTACAGTAGCTCAGAAGAACGCACCATGGACATTCCACTTGAGGACACCACTGACGATGAAGCAGAGGATGACCTGGAGAACACACACAGAGAAAATAAAAGGGCTGAAATGGAGAAAAGGAATGAATATAAGAAGAAAGGGGCTCTGAAAGGGATTAAACCAACCAAGCCCAAAAAGAAAGTGGTTGTTTACAGTAGCTCAGAAGAGTCTGACATCTCCATTCCACTTAATGACACCACTGATGAGAGTTCAGATGGCCAGAATGATGATGATGAGGATGATGGTGACAAAGATCTGTCTGCTGGTGACTTTGTCATTGTGAGCTTTGCAGGTAAAACTGAAACCTATAATTACATTGGATGGTGGAGAAGGTTGATGATGCCGACATCAGTGCAAAATTTCTAAGGCAAACTTGCAAGAAGTCTGTGGATGTAAAGCCCATCTTCACATTTAAAGACAACGATGAAGGAGTCATCCCTAGAGGTGATGTGCTAAAAAGATTACCAACACCAAAAAAAACTTGGTGGTACAGCCAGAAGGGAGGAGAAGTTCATATTCCCCTGCAGCATCAACAAGTGGAATGTTAAGTAGTAGGCCGGATCTGTGGGTTGCAGTCAATTAAGGCCTGATTTTGAATTTAATTTTGTTCTTGTTTTCTTTCTCATTTTGTTCTTGTGTTCTTGTCTTCTTCTTGGTGTAGAAGAAAGGATGTTCAGCATTATCCTGGTTGGAACCCTTTATTTACTTCAAATAAACCTTATATTATTAATTTTCTAATGGATTTGTCTTGCTTTTATATAGCATTACAGTTTATGAGATATATATATCAATGGCACAATTTACCCCAACGTATTCTCTCCAAAGGCACAACTTACCCCGCACCGGGGGCAAGTTGTGCCACGAGACCACTTTTTTTCTGAAAGCTATATTTCTTAAACAGTTTATTTCAGATCAAAAGTAATTGTTGCCAGGGATGGACCACATCCTGAAATATACATACATATTTAATTTGGCGACATTACTGTCATGGCCTCACTTTAAAGTCACTTTGAGTAAAAAGTGGCACTACTCACCCCACTCTCCCCGTATAAATGTTTCACTTGTATGAATGTAAGCATTTCATATGTATGTGTATATGCCACAGAGGTATGTATGTATGCGTGTGTGTTTCTCATATGTATGTGTAAGTGTTTCAGAAGAGTATGTATGTATGTGTGAGTGTTTCAGTAGTGAGTGTGTGAGCGTTTCAGTAGTGAGTGTAAGAGTGTTTCATAGGTATGTGTGTGAGAGTGTCTCAATTAGTTATGTCCTAAACGGCCCCTCATAGTTAATTGTTCAGACATTCATTTAGAATGCTTAAACAATTGTGTTACTCATTGACACGTTTTCGGTTGTGCGTGTAGTCAAAGGTTTCGTACATGTCCCAAGCCTCGACACTGGGTGGAGATATAGAGCTACATGGTATTTAAGAAGCTTTGAATCGGTGCTTGTTTTCTATCTGGGCCTCAAAAAGCTCTCAAAAAAAATATAACTATAGCGCATATTTCCTCGTACATACGGATTGCGTAAAATGGTGACGTTTCGTAATCTGTTGACGTAATGTAGTAGTGGTTTCGCCTCAGTTGCAAGGAGTTGTTCTGCCCATGTCAAGTTTACTGCATGCGTTTCGAATGTGTTGGGGTGCACATGACGCATGCCGCGCAACGCGGGCCCAACGTACGCAGTCCAATGTATAGGATTCCTTGGGAACTGCTACGCACATAAGTCATCCTTAGGTAAATTAGGTCAATATACTTAATGCGTTGTGGTTGTTGTTGTTGTTTTTGTTGTTCATGTTAACTAAATAAACAGGTACCTAAATATGCAAGTTGACAAAGTCCTATCTAGAACAGCAATCCTACTTTAAAACGTTGTTAGTGTGGACTGCAGCGGTATTGTTGCAGAAACAGATGTAGCCGAAAGGCGCAGGGCTTACCTTCTTGCTTCTCGTCTTCTTCCGAAGATCACCACCACTCAAAATGAGAAGAAGGGGCGGGGCCTTACTGGTGGGATGGGAAACAGAGCCCTAAACCATGCAGGGCTGGTTAATGACTTTCTTACGTAATAGGTTTCGTTTCTTCAGTTAATTTAATGGGTCCTTTGTTTTCTATGATGCAGCCCAAAGCAATGAATGGTTGCATTCCAGACTTGTAAGGGACAATATGTTTTGTGCAGGTAATTTGTAGTGATGGCGAACGTTAGGTAAAGAATTTACACTCCCAACTTACGAACGACCTTACGTTCTGCTGGTGCAACCGCCGGCTGGTGGAGATACTATAGGCTACACGTGAACCTCCGAAAATGGCGCAATTTGATTGGTTCGCTATCTCGGGAAAATTGGCAATATCCTATGATTGAGAGCTCAAACTTGGGATATTGCCTTCATCGCTAATGTACCGCTTTGCAACGCTAATAAAAACAAATAAACCTCTAATAGAAACAAATAAATGCCGGCAAAAAGTTATATCTTCATTATTTTTGGAGTGTTCACGTGTAGTAGGCCTATATAGCCTACTAAAACAATTGATCATCTAAGTCTTCGTGAATAGTGGGGGCTTTATCCCACTATTAATTTAGCCTTCGGAGAATAATTGTTAATTATTAGTGTGAGCCTTCGACTCAACCAACAGTCAAAGTAAACGTCACATTTGCAAAGCTCTCAGATAAAGCCATACTTTTTTGTGAGATGCCCTTACATTTCCAACTAAAGAGTGTGTTAAAAGTAAAGTAAAAAGTTAATCCAACATCCTCATAAAACACATGCAATACATATGGAAAGCAATTCAAACTTGGTCTTCTTACAATCCAAACACATTGAAATGAAAAACAAGTAGGAGCTGAATTCCATTTGCATAAATTTCCTTAATTCTCGTTTTATAGCTTGTATCTCTCTTGTTTGACCACTAGAGTGCTGTAAGAACCCATTGAATTTGCTTCATAACACCTTTTTTCTGAAGACATCTAACTTCACTGAATATTCCATTCGAATATTGCCCTATTGTCTGTCGTTTATTTGTAATGCATCTATAGCGGTAAACTGCGTTTCCATTTGAAGACGTGTACAGTGTTCATGGCAAAAAATAAAGAACACATTCGACTCAAATGAAGTAAGACACACGGGATGGCTCCAGCACCATGGACAGGGGGAATTAACCTGTCAGCGATTTACAATGCGAACTCTGGCTCCTAAAAACAAATATATCTACACATATTTCTTTACCAAAGTCCTATTTTCCGCAGTTTCTCGCTATTGTTCTAATGTGGCTTTTCACTCAAACATCCTTTTGTAGATAATTCCCGAATTTGAAATTATATGGACAAGGGTGAAATGTCACAGTCGAAAATACACCCATACTGTAATCATTTCCTGTATTATAAATGAGAGTGACGCCCAGTAGGCCATTTAGATTTTCTAATCCCTTTGGGTATTGCGCACCTGCTCCAAGGTCTCTCAAACTCAATCTATCAGCAGCTCACCACTATGAATACTCATCGTCATCGTCATCAAAACCATCATACCAAACATCAAATCATCAAGAAACCATCATCGCAATCATCATACAATCCATCATCACTCAATCATGATCAATCATCTAATCATTCATCTATCTTCATCATCAAGTATCATCATCAATCATCAGCGACCTGCCACCGATCATCATCATCATATCATCGACGACCGTAACACGGTACAAAAACACCTTTGAAGTAAGTAAATGAAGCGAGAACGTTGCCATGTTGCTGCTGAACATGACTTATGGCCCAAACAGATCACTATCTTCGCTCTAATGTTTGGGTTTAATTTAAAATAATAGGATTACTAAAAGAAAAAAAAGGTAACCTACTGACTTACGGGCGCCAAAGACCCAATTTCAGAGCAATTCAGACCCAATTAATCCTATTCATGGTGAGTTTTGAATTCCCCGGAGTGCACCGTGGAGGGCTGGCAAGAGATAGCAAACAAGAGACCAGAGGCAACAAGAGTTCCTGTCTTTCCAAGTAAGTGTTGTGATTTATAATTCCCCATATTTACTTTTTACTGTGCCCCAAATCTGTCCAGGCTAATGTCCAGTGGGAGGGGATGTTTTATTATTTTATTGGCAGTTTTACACACAGTCCATGTGGTATTTATGTAGAGAACAGGACCAAGCTGAAGAGAGGCTTGAACAGGGAAGCTCCGAGCCCTGCAGCATCACCTTGGGTCTCCTGCATCCTGCCATACAAGCAGAGGTACCTCTCCCTGGGGGGCTCATCAACCTCCCCCTGCAGGATGTATAGACCCTCCTGGGGACAGAGTGGGCTCTATTCCCTCAGCCGCCTCCAAACCACCACTACTGTATTAGGTTTCCATATACCTAAACATCACAGGGAGATCGGCGCCGAATCAGATGATGTGTTGGTTTGATTGAACTTATGAGGGTTTGAACTTTTGTGTTGTATCGCGTGATAAGGTTGATTAGATTGAAGGTGCTTTTATAGAAGGGAGCTAGCTCTTTACTTGGTCGATGGAAACGGAACAGCTCATAAAAAGTAAAGTCTGCGTAACATTTCCTGTCTGGGATTTAATGAGCGGGATCTGATCTGTAATCTATCATATCAGTGCTGTTCAATCAGAAAGGACAATCATCGAGTTCCGGGTCATTTAGGGCGGAAAAAAAATGACAACAGCCAATTGGTAAATCTAAAAGGACCCGACCCGATATACACAAACAGAAAACCACTGTTCACCCTTCCCTCCCCACCCACTACTCCATACACAGCAGGCAGTCAGATTAAGGACAGATTAACCCTCAAGATTGCCGTGCTTCTGCCTCTCTCTCCCTCAATCGACCGCCAGCGTACTCAGCCGTGGAGAAGTGCCCCACACAAATGCAACTGTTGGTGCACTAACAGCTTCCCGCATGTGAGGGACAACAGAAGATGTGTCTGGCCTGGCAATGCGCTGGTGCAGGTACAAGCTGCGCGCTAGCTGCTGTCTCTTGGCGGGTATGTATTCTAGAGACTGACGACACGACCGGGCGCCCACGGCCCAAGGTCCCAACGCCTACTGCTGGACAGGGTACCAAGAACTGCAAGGGGTTGTGGTGTGTGGTGTGTGTGTGTGTGTGTGTGTGTGTGTGTGTGTGTGTGGTGTGTTGTTGTGTGTGTGTGGTGTGTGTGTGTGTGTGTGGTGTGTGTGTGTGTGTGTGTGTGTGTGTTTGGGGGGGGGGGGGCTATGTGGTTAATCTCAGCAGCAAAAAAGTCAAATAAATAAAGGGAAAAGCAGTCGAAGGAACTCGCTCCCTCCTTCTTCTCTCTATATCCTCCGCTCTCTTCTAACTCTCTCTCGCTCTGCCTCTCTCTAACGGCTCTCGCTTCCTCTCTCTATCCCTCTCTCTCTTCTCTCCAATCCCTCCCTCTCTCTATACTCTCTCTTTCTCTAACTCCCTCACTCCTCATTCCTCTCTCTCACTCTATCCTCTGCCTCTTCTCCGCCCTCTCATCTCTCTCTATCTCTGCTTTCACTCTATCCTCTCTCTGCACTCCTAATCTTCCCTCTCTCTTCGCTCTTCTCTCTTGTGAAATCTCTCTCAGCCAAATCCCCCCTGAAACACTCCTCATATTGTTGTGGGGGTGGTGTTGGTGGGTGAGTTTTTGGTGGAGGTGGGGGTGGGTGGCGGGGGGGGGGGGTAGTGGGTCTTGTGCTACGTGTGTTGTCTATCACACTAAATCCTGTGCTAGGCTATTCAAACCAAAGAGACCGACCTGCCCCTCAAACACTGTTCTGCTTTTTCCGTTGGGAGCTGATCAGGTCATACATGGAGACGGCCGAGGTGGAAAACCTCTTAACCTAACGTAGACCAGAATTACATAAGCCAGAAGATAACAGACCTATTGATGCACGGCTATTGTCCGCACACATAAGGGGCTGTACACCGAATGGCAGAAACATAACTAATGCAATGACGTAGCTGAGAATAATTGGACCTCTCGGAATATGGACGTTTTATTACAAACCGGGCCGGCCTCACAGCAAGGGTGGGAAGACCAAACCCTGATAATGAATGTCATATCAAGCAGGTTCACCACAACAGTGACAGCTGTAGCCCACAAACAGAGTTCTCGATCCTGCTCT
>OLKM01006417.1:0-14333 GCA_900291075.1 Melanogrammus aeglefinus
AATAAGTTTGACTACAAGAGCAAAAAACGTTACTAGCACGCAAATTAACTGATAAACGAGCGACCAAGCCAGCCAGCGACCACAGCGACTGAAAGCAGCCAGACGAGCGACCAATAAAGCGACCAATACGACCTACGTCGCGACCTACGTCCCGACGCACGTCGTTGGCCACTCAGAGAGCTCGGCCCCATTGCAGATAACCTTTAAAGAACCACTTAAAGTAACACTTAAATAAAGCATCACTTTAAGTAACCCTTAAAATAAGTCCTTAACCGGTATCCTGGAGAAGGGATGATCGGGTTTAAAAAGCATCATAAGAGGCTCCTGAATGAGTAATGCATTAAAACAGGCAGGTTGTGTTTGGACCCCCCAGGGTCTACCGCCCGTCTGTATCTCAGCGGGTGGTGGCTAACAAGACCAGACTGAACACAGACAGCTGTGTCACAAACACACCAGCACAGGTTCACATCCTGCTCCACTGTAAACAGACACACGTATGCCTCTCTCTCTCCTCTAGTTCTCTTTGTGCAATTACCTTCTATTCTTGCAGTATCTGTCCCACATTTATAAGTAAAAAAATCGAAAGGCAGACACACGCACACACACGCACACACATACACACGCAAACACCCATCATTAACTTCTTGTGTCTTCTTCCAACCAGCCAAGACAACAAGGAAAGTGATTGATGATCAGGATATGGACACAATCAACAATTCCCTGTGCATCATAACATCATTTCCTCATTCCGGCTGTGCACTTCCTGCCGTTGGAAATCTATTCGAAAGACATGGCCGATACTGGACTGACCCTTCTTTGTGCCTGTGAGGAGAATCTTTAACGAGAGGTTCAGTAACCAAGCGTCTCTTTCTGGGAGCCGTCACCCGGTGCTGGGACCAGGTTCAATGCTGTGGGCAGCCTTGTTAATAATGGATGGCCAGGTATTGGTTGATATTCCCTTCATTTTATACACCAAAGAGAGAGCACCTTTGGCTGATCTCATGCAAACACAATTCATGATTCATGATCAGAAATAGGAAATAACACGGTGTGTAATCAGCTGTTACATATTGGATATTTTATAGGATTTATCTACCAAGCGGTGGAGCAGGGATTTGTAAGTATTTCCTGATTTCGTGTGTCTTTTGGTTCAAGCATGGTTAATAGGTTAACAGTTTGTGTATTTCGTTGGTGGTTTGTGTATTTCTTTGGTCCTTTGTGTGTGTTTGGTAAGTTGTGTTTGTTTCTTTGTGCGGATATTAGTTATGTGTAACTCTGGGGGCAGATGTGCACGTGACAATGTCCCTCCTCTAACTCCCCCTGCTCTGCTCTACTTCCTGTGTCTGCAGTGTTGTTTTGATGATGAGGATGGTGATGATGATGATGATGATGCATGGCTCTCCTGGTATTTCTTCTGCTGGAGGACATGGCTACTAGCCCCCCCCCCCCCCCGTCTCCCCTCCTCTTCGTCATTTAAATATATGAGGGCTTGTGTTTTTTTTTGGAAGAGGTCATCGTTGATTAGTGGTTTGCAGCACCCTACCGACTTTGATGCATTTTCTTTGTATAGCATTGCATCTGTCTGCATATCGGCCTACATATCTGTCTGCCTGCCTGTTTGTATGTCTGTTTGAAGGAGTCTGTTGGTCGCAGCCAGAATATCTGTCTGTCCAGCTCTCTGAATTCTGTCATTGCGCGTCTGTCCGAGCCTGTTTGTGAGTCTGTTTGCCTAGTGTCTGAGTCGATCTGTTTGCCTGGCCGTGTGTTTGTTTGTCTGTCTGTCTGTCTGTCTGTTTGTTTTGCTTAAGTAGACATAATGGGACCACAAGTTTGTCCTCTCGTGGGAACAATCTGCCCCTATGGATCTACATATTATCTGCAGTAGAAATGCTGGGAATCTTGGCGGTGTTGTTCATGGGACAAACAGCCCTAGTATAAGATGATGCATATTTCTGTTTCCTCCTAACCATATGTGAACCATCATCATCATAATCAAAACAAGCTAAGCACAGTTTTTACACATCTGATGTTGAATGGTCATTAAGTGAGATTGATCCCTGTTCACTGCCGTGGTCCATCTTGTTTAATAGTTTGCGTCAGCGGTTCAAACACGTTTGGTTGTTCATGCTGATAGTATTTGGAGTCTCAAAGGGGGCGGAGGAGAAGGTTGGAGAAGGAAAGGAGGAGGAGGAGGCGGGGACGAGGTTAAGACAATGTCTGGACCAGTCAGCGACCAGCCTAAAGGAGCTGCAGGGCAGCGCAGCATGCTTACCAATGTGCTCCGGTGTGTTCGTGTTAGGAGAAGACGCTCTGAGATTTACATTGGTAGAGTGAGTAATGGGGCCACACAACTGGGGCCGAAAGGCCTTTGTTTCTTCAGATGCCGCACCTCTCAACGGTCAAGGGCTCACAGTTAGCTACTAGGGCTTGATAGCTATTTGTTAGTAAGATAGCTTTATTGGTGGAATATCCTACAAAAACTTATTTATATGTTTAAATAGTGTCCAAAATGTTGCCATTTCAGACTGTAGGGGTTATTAAGTGCTATACAAATAAAAATGACTTGGCTCATGTTGTTTTTTGTTGTGAAATTTACATTAATATTTCCTTATATTGCATAACAATACTAAGAATATATATTGCCTTCAAAGAGAAGATATAACATTTGTTGTATCACAACTGCTGAACCACTACTGATACATAGTCAATGATGATCAATAGATAAACACGACCCTTCCGTGTAGGGCAGACACTCGAAAACCTGCAGGAGCCCAGGGGTAAACTAGACCTTCCCATTATTGTGGTGACCCGCAGGAAGGAGAAAGGGGAGAGCTGACGGAAACACAGAACAGATCACAGAATCCGGTGAACCTGAGACCGAATAAATATGTCAACGCGAGGAAGCGTCGATGAGCCGCTGTAGGCTTCATGTTTGTCGTTATAAACAGTTTGCATGAGTTGATCCCTGGATTAGGCTATGGATGGGCTGTGTGAGCATACCCTCTCCCCCCGCTGGTATACGGCTGGAAAGACCGGCTCTCTGCCTTCTGTCAATGGGGCGAAAATGAAGGACAGAGCCGTCTGCGTTAATCCTGTGTACTTTAGCGGGTCCTTCCTGGACCGATAATTTAAGGCGGCTGCACACCACTGGAAAACAAATCCTGAGAATAATGAGGTTTTTTTTCGAAACTCCTTCTCCCAAAAGGGTTTTTCCATCATGTCCCATCATTAAGTGGCTTGGATAAAGTATTTATCCAGCTTGGCCTGGGGCTCTGCTCTCTCTCTGTTGTGTCCCAGATGGATAGCCATTGGCCGGGATAATATAACTGTTAAGCGCCATGAACTGAAAAATGTAATTTCTCAACAAATGTAACGCAATATTCACAGCATTCATAGCAATGCATGCTGCGAATCCAAGAACATTTTGGAATGCCCTGACTAAATGATGGAGCACCTTGACCTTGATTTTGTGCTTTTATTGGATGAAACTGTTGCGTTTTAGAAAAGTGAATGTTCTCCCCAGTATATTGAGTTCACTGTGTGTATTGGACAACACAGTGGTGTGGCAGGGCTCAGAGGCACAGCTAATGAAGGGTCGTTATTGTGTTCACTGCCTGGGTGGCTCATGTGGCAGGGATTTCACTTTGTATACCTGGAATAGACAACCTCTGAATAACACGATCTATGATGACAAATTATCAAGCTTCATATTTGGCTGTACCCCTAGGTATATTTTCTGTTTTCAGCCATTAACTATTCAGTTGTTTTCGGGTCCAATCTGACCCATATCATGGTAAAACATTGTATTGTTTTTATTGGAATAAGGCTTCCAAAAACCCAACAAAACCAATTTGATTTGGAGGTCTCTAAAAATTGACAATGTTCAATCAGAACAAGATCACTGTATTGGTATTTCACATTTCAGCAGTGAGATGTCAGTCAGTCACAGCTAAAATTAGAAACAGGTGTTCAAGATCTCCCTGCACTATATCCGATACTTGTCATGTCATGGTATTATTTTCTTTATATCAGTGAGAAGACTAACGTTAAGTGTGAACGTTTGGTTAAAGACATGTACACTAGGCTAGTTTCCCTAAGGAGTTATTAAGCTGCCCTTTGATGATTCCTCAACCATTTGATAAGTTCCCTCAAGTGTAAGCCTCATTTTCTGTTATTTATATCTGGGTTACAGAGGCCCCTGGAAACAAAAGACCCTGAGGATCTCCGGGATAAAATATGCACATGAAGAGAGCATAACATAACGTATGACAAAATTAAATACATGTGTATATTTAAAATAAACAAATGTTTTTTCTTAAGGGACTTTAACATTAGACCTTAAAGAATGAAAAAACACATGCATGATGGTTGCAGAAATGCACATGCAGTGTAATCCTGTACGTGCACGAGTCCTGGAGGATCCCGACATAAACCGCTGTCCTTGTTCCATCTGGAAGAGTGTGAAATGAATGGCAAATATTTATTGCTCTCTCTCTCAGTCATTCTAAGGACCTCTGCAGAGACAAAGCACCTGCTTACCAGGAAGAGGAGGCATTAGCCAAGACGATAAATATCCCTCAGATTTGACATTCAATGTCTAATTCTCATTCATGCCCTACTCATGTCCATTACCATGGACGGGAATGTCAAAGATTCAAAATCAATAGAGCCCAAAGAAGGACACGGGTGGTTATTAAAACTATAATTTAAACTATTCTAACAAAATATGTGTAAATCATGTAAATGAATACTCATACAGCCACTCTGAACATTGGTTTTCACTGAGCCTAACTAAGTGCTTGGCCACTAATGGCGTTGTGTTTGACTTCTACTGGCCTGCACAGCGGTACTGCATTGTGATTACCCTTGAACAGGAATGCTTTGTTTCAGGGAAGGCCCTTTTTATGGAAATGTAAGCATAAGTTTCGGCCTACATAAGTACAATCCGGATGTGTTGAGTAATTATGAGTGGAGTGATTTTCCAAAAATGGGAGGCTGGTCGGAGGCATTCAATGTGGTATTCAAACATTAGTTTTTGTTTTGTTTAAAAATGCAGGACGACTACTTATGGCGAAACCTGCTTGGTCTGCAAGTTTTAAATGGAAAACAAACAACAGCAGTACTTAAGGCGGTGGCCAAGTGCTGCTACTTCAGCTAATGGGAAAGAAAGACAATGGAACACAAACGGGTCTAAGATTTTTGCAGGCAAAAATAAAACAATACTGGTTCACTGGCGCAAACATGGAAATGTATACAAATAGAGTGCAGAATATAACTAAATCGAAAAAGATACAAAAAAATCTAAAAAGTCAAAATCATACTTTTATTCTCAAGAATAAATTCCTTGGTTCTTCTGGGCTGTTTTGCTTCTTTAATTGTTTGTGTATGCATTACAATATAATAAAAAACATATAAAAAAATATTAGTTTGTTCCTTTCATTTGCAAAATCAAACCATATCTCTGTAGTACAAGTTGATGGCATCCTATTCTCAGCTCAGAAGATTGAGAGAACACAAGCACAATGTCCATGCGGGGATGCATGTGTGATTGTATCTTATGCACATGGATAAATGAGATCATCAAAAACACACATGATTCACGACTCTGTTGAAAAACATTGCTATCACAACCGAATGCTAGATGTTGCTGCATGTTCTTCTGCAATGGCCCACCGTGATATTACAACAGGCAGGTAATCATCGGCCAGTAAGGTCCAGAGCTACAAATGATAACAACAATCCTTTCTGATTCTGAATGAGCTTTGCTTCCAAAGAAAATGGCTGGGTTGTTTTTCCGCCCCAATCCGTCTTAAAGTAGGTAGGTACATGCTGCGGGGAGATGCTATGCGATGACTGGCAGCGAGCTTATGGTTACCAGAACCACTTGGTGGATGCCCAGATGCTACCACCAAACCAATTTATCGTTGGTGAAGTACCGGTGACATACCTTCTAGATACCATTCCAGATACGGACTCCCCAGATACTAGAGCATTGGTTGTAAAGGTCATTTTATTTGGCCCGAGGACACAATAAATAATACTTATGCTGTGTGTATTGCGGAGGTGGTTTCACAGTGAGGCATTGCCTGAGTGAGCAGTGTTGTCATCTAATGGGGTGTTACTGGAAATTAAGAGCTGTCACGGCTTTATCTTAATAACATATCAAGAAGGAGCAGGCAAGCCAGCATACAAACTCACACACGTTTGAACTCTTTAAGCACGAACAGACACAGTCACAAGCCCTCTTGTTTAGTTGCGATACTCGTCCCCTAGGGGATGCATCGTCACACTGAAGCTGGGCTCTCTGAGCATTTCATGGGGCATGGGGCTATACTAAAACACCAGGTGATACATTAACTGATAAGAGGTTGCTGAAAACTCAAGTTAATTTGATAAATTAACATGTCATGTGTTGTGTTGTGTGTTGTGTATGGACTTAACTTACTTTTCTTAAACTATTTAGCAATGCAACTTTGGAAACAAAGAAGGAACTCCATATTTTCTAGAATTCCTGTAGCCAGGCAACAGTCAAGCCATACTGAAATAGGCCCTTAATTATTTTCTATGTATTCCTCCAAACTACAATAATTTGGTTTTTCAGCAGATAGAACAGGCAACAGAGAACAGCAGAGAGATAATTGTGATGGATAACGAACCCATACAGCTTACGTCAAGTTCAGAGCTAAAGGGTTTTCTGTGTTTTGATTTAACTCCCCATGACAACCGCTGTTTCTGAGACATTAAGGCTGTGTATTACCAGGGTAGCAACACCTGTCACCATGGGGTCTCTACAAGCTCAAAAAGCAATCTACGTGATACGACACAATGTCAATCACTTGGGAGTGTGACTGCGATCATCATGTGGCGCCAATGGTGCCCCAGCTGAGAGCGGCAGGGCCCGCCGCTGCCTCCGTGCCGTGGAGCACACGTACACAGCGTTCTACACGCTGCACAGGATTTATTTTCTTTGAGATCCAGAAGTCGAGGGCTAATTGTCAACATCTGGCCCCGTGTTCAGAAGGGTTCCCGTCCAAAACATGTCCTCGCTGGGGAGTTTTGATTAGTCATTTGCTCCTTATAGATGGAATCAAAGCACTAATTAGCATCACGCTGAAGACAAAGTGTTTGCTTTTAGCTGTTGTTCAAATATTAAGAGAATGCTCTAACCGCAAAATATGGCATCACATTGTTTACTGACTGTGGTAAGGAGGAAAGATATGAAACTATAATAACAACAATAGTTAATTACTATGAACATGAAATGTTTGGGAGGGGGAGAGACAACGGAAGTGAGGGTTTGTGTGTGTCTCTCTGTAAGAAACAAACCTCTAAAATGTGCCTAAATCTTTGACCAAGCTATACCCCTCATTACTTGGATTGTAAGCGTAGTGCTGCTTCTCTTACATTATGCTGCTCAATTAAAGCAGATGGACTTTCAATCTAGCTCTCTGCACCATTTACCCTGTCTGTCTGTCTGTCTGTCTGTCTGTCTGTCTGTCTGTCTGTCTGTCTGTCTGTCTGTCTGTCTGTCTGTCTGTGTGTGTGTGTGTGTGTGTGTGTGTGTGTGTGTGTGTGTGTGTGTGTGTGTGTGTGTGTGTGTGTGTGTGTATGTTCCTGTGTTCACGTTGGTTAAGTGCAAAGCCAGGCAGTATCAGTAACAGAGTGGCTTTTTTAAACACACACACAAATGCACGCACGCACGCCGGCAGACATACACACATACATAAACACGTGCAGCACTTACATGGGCATGGGGAGGGGGGTTATGGTGAGCCTAATAGCAGACATAAGTCATCTTACTTCTGTCGTTGTAGAGGGGGGATCTGCAAGCTTCTCGCCCCTGACTGATGATGGGGAGATGAGGGCCTGTGTTGGGGTCTACATTGGGATGATTATTACCAGGATGGATGAGGATGGGGGGCAGCAGTAAGGTTAGCGCATCAGCCCCACTTATCACACTAGATGGGTGGACTGGTAAATGGAGAGCCAAAGAGAAGCACACAAGCCATTTATTCACTTAGCTTGAGAGGAGGCATAAATCCGGATTACAGAGGCTGGAAGACGGGGCCTCTAGACCCAGGTAAGGTGGAGAGACGCTGGCGACGTGTGTAGCTCAAATCTGGGGTGGCAAGGGATGTTCTGGGGGCGGTTGGTGGCTCACTTCCATGTCAGTATAGAAACGTCTTGGAAAGACCCTGGTTCGATTCGAGCTCGTGGTATTGTGCTACATGTCATGCCCTCTCTCTCATGCCCTCTCTCTCACGACCACTTCCCTGTCCATATAAAAAAAACGCCAGAAAGTCAATGCAAAAGATAAAAATGGTTGTTTCTGTGTATAGTTGGAACATTGACATTTCTGTAGGTGGACCAATGAAGAATGCAAGATCACAAGTATCATTTTGTCCCACTCTTTTAATTGTGTAAATCAAGTAAGTATGCATTATTATATGCTCATTATTAAATGGACGGCTGGAAATAGCCGTCATTTAAATGTTGTATCAGTAAATACAACTAGTAATATGGATTGTTTACTGGCGTGTAAAAGCACAAAGGGCCCTGTAAACTTAATTCTCACTCCAGCCACGGTCGACCTCGATACGACAATAGGTTCAGAATATGAGCAGATGGAATTCATTCCCAAATATGAGAATGCAGATGAGACAAGAGATGATAAGAGATGTAGACTGAAACTGATTAGCATGACAACCTCTTGATCTATAAATAAATCTTTAAATTACTAGGTCTTGCTTGAAAATAAATACATTCAACATTAAGTGGAGGAAAGTTGTTTCGTGATCATTGTAGTTATTATTTAATACTTTTCCATTTATTGATTGGTATATTATGAAATGTTGTTGTTCTCTTTTATTTGTGTAATTGCATACTCCAATTTCGGTTCTTTTTTGCTTAGCACTTTTTGGCTACTTAACCAGGTAAATCATAAAGCGTGGGAATGCAAAATGTCAGATATTAGTCCATATTCAGATATGGACTAGACAGTAAGGTTCGTAAGAAAGGGAAAGAAATAAAAATGACAACATCATGATTAACTGGAGCCACAGATTACTTTTAGATTAACTGTCTCACACCTTTGTAGAAAAAATAAAAAGATAGATCCAAGTGCAATCAAGAATATTCAGAGGAATTTCTCAAATTAGACCCAACAATTAGGTCTGAAACAATTATCTGTATTAAACACCATAAAAATGGCTGGAAAAATGTACATAAGGAAAAAAATAAATCATGAACAAAAAATAAATTCCTTGCAAAGGTTCCTTTAATTTCCTTGGTTCGGCCAGTTCAGCCTACTTTAGTCAAATGTCAAGTCCAAAGCCAAAAAGTAAAAGTCAATTGGTCATGTGTGGCGTTCAGAGCGCTTTCACCTCATATGCTCAAGTGATGGATGTAAAGGAAGATTGGTATCCTCCTCGGCACTGGTGATATCGGTTCACTCCTTTGGATAAGGAGGTATCTTCACTAGCTCGCCTCGCCTCAATGTACGTCACAATTCCGGGTTTGGCTATACCGGCAAAACAACTTCCGGTGAGGTGGACGGCACTTGGCGACAAACGACAGACACAACAATACAAACATGCTCTCTTTCTATAACTCGGTGTCTCAAGACCTACCTCGTCTGAGATATTAACGATGTGGACAGAACGCTAGTGAGAAGTCTTGCACCACTCCTCCAGTAAAACGGGAAAAGGGATTTAGATGTATATATCGCCAGCTACATCGATAATTACGAGGGTAAGTCATTATGTTCAAATGTTACATTGGGCTGAAATGTAAACGGGAAAAGGGATTTAAGATGTATATGCGCACGTCGACTACATCGATAATTAGGAGGGTAAAGTCATTATGTTCAAATGTTTACATGGGCTGAAATGTTTACATTAGGTCTACATCTGTAATAGCTTCTAGCTAGCGTTGAATGTTAAATGAAACGATTAGACGGCTTAACGTTATGTTCGGTCGGTTTGACGTAACGGCTTAACGTTGTTCGTTGTTTTGATCGACTATGACTGACAGACTTGTCAGCTAATATTAAGTTTGAGTTTGTTTTAGATACTGTCAAGGTATTGTGCAAAATGTAACGTTAACGTTATAGTATTGTGTGTTCGTCTTCTTCCTTCCTCACAGTGTCATTGAGCAACCCGGTCTCACGAAAATTCGTGACACTGTCACGTTATTTAATCTATTTTTCGTGATCAGCGACACGTATTTTCAAAATTTTCGTGTCCAGAAGCACAATTTTCAAGCTCATGTATCTCAATTGGAAGTATTTGTCGTGTCACTAAGCACGACTTCCAAACTAAGGTTCTGTCCGGCCAGCGTCTTCTCCTAACGTCCCTGAAGGAGCTCCGTACAGAACATTGATTGTTATAGTGTTATATTGAATTGTCTGGCGATAACATAACAATGTTAGGTTATTAAATTTATTGTACCCTACACCATCTATTGTCTTGTTCTTGGCCTATGTGCTAGGGACGTTGGAGCAGTAGTGGGGGCGGGGTAATTGGAATTGTTGTATTGGAAAAACAGAGTATTCTTTTGTGGGTGAACGTTGTTTTAACTAAAGCCAAGGGACATAATAACTGGTTAATTTGCGCGCCAACATTTGTTTTTGTTTGTGCCCGCTTTCTCTCTCTCCGTCCAACAAGAGCTCATTGCTCTCTTCTTCAATTGATCCAATGAACTTTTATTTGTTTTATTATATTTGTTTCTTCAACGATCTACGGATCGGATAGTTGCGCGTTGCAGTCGGCGACTCAGTTGAGCACGCACACACACACACACACACACACACACAGACACACACACACACACATCACACACACAGCACACACCACACATACACACCCACACACACACACACACACGACACACATACCAGACAAAGCATCATGGAAAGCATGTCCTCCGTCCGTTTGATAGCCCTATTATTAAATAGCCTACAAAAGAAATGGTCAAGTGAAATTGTCCTATTTTGTGTCTCTTACACTCTCTGAACATAAAATTGGATTGATAGGTTGAAACAGAACAGGACACCATAGGACCTAAGCCACGCCTAGAAAAAACACAATCGACAAACAAGGACGGGTCAACTGTGAGCTGTTTTGTGTGTCCCGATCAATTGAGGGCCGTGGCTTATCATAAAAAAAAGCGAGGCTTACCTGCCAATCAGGGGAAACGCGCAGCACATGGCTGCATTTGAATAATGATATAAATAATTCTATGAGAATAATAATTTCTATGGAGAATTAAAGTTAGGAGATGTCTGGTAAAGTAAACCTGATGTCTTCTCTGTTAATGATTTTTTACTTTACTGAATTGATTTGTTTGTTAACACAGACACTATTCAAAAATTAAATGTTCTGCTATTTATTTGTCTCAGAGAAATGCGGAGTAGAAAACCGAAACTTTAACTGTCGCCGGCTGGGCTGACTTGAGTTGAGGCAGCCAAAATAGCCTAAATTAATAAATAGTTATGTGTTATATGCAAAACCACAAATGCTATAACAACGGTTTCTTCTCCCGCCCATCTATAAATTGATGGAGGAATAGCAACCAAACAGGGGTCGATCACTTCTCCAGCAATTGGGGAAATGGTTACTTATTTTGCAATATATATACTATAATATAATATATATTAAATTATATATAATATATTATATAATATATAATAATATATTTAAATATATATATATATATTATATATGTGTTTCTAATAACATTTCTGGCGAGAGAATATACTTTTTACTTGCAAAAATCTTCAGTCAACGATGTGTCTGATCTTTAGTTTGATAGTTAGTTTTATGGTCTCCTAGCATGTTCAACGGACGTCAGGTTGCTAGGGACGCGACGAATCTAGTGTGTGCCAGAAGTGGATTTCAATGGTAGATTAGCAGATCTTGTTATAACGATTATTAAATATAAGTATGGTCTACTTTATAGATCGATATTACAACGACTAATACTGTGTATGTATATATAGATATATTTATATTTCATTAATTAAATACAAAAACACGCTTTAAACACTGTGGCCTTTTCTTCTCAATGGCCTGCGTTCAACGTACGTCACTCTCGGCAAACCACGTGGTAAGGCGCAATGGAGCTGCCTTAAATTGTGTTGGTTTTTCGTCGTAAAACGTTAGCTTTTCCTAACCGCGCTAGCTGTTAGGAAATATAGATATTGCCATGAAAATATCTGCCGCTAAGGCGGTTAAACAGGGTGTCCTTGACAGTCTAAGTTTCGATGCAATTGCAACGGTGCATACATTGACCATATGTAACTATGTTCAGGGTATAATTAGCTGTCGATTTTGGGGCCTTTATCAATAATGACCAGCTATTAGAATTGCTCCCGATGAGGGTTTCTGACAAATGACATGTTATTTAGCATCTACATTAGTCAGCTGAAGTCCAACTGAGCATCAAGCTCGACCTTGTGCCACACCGAGAATCATGTCACTAACCTAAGGTGTACCATGTAGGAGCCTAAAATACAGGGCCGTTGTAGTGAAGGGGCCATATAGGGCCGGGGAGTGCATACTTGGTGTCATTGACTCAGCTCAATGTGTAGATGCTAAATAATCATGTCATTAGTCACAGACTTTTATCGAAAGCAATCAATAGTGTTCATTATTGTTAAGCCTCCAATTTCGGCAGCTAATTATTAAACATGTTTGAATGTGTTCATGTGTGGCCCCATTTGCAATCGCCTGGAAAGGTAGATGTTAAGGACACTGGTTTGGCCCTATTACGCCACCTACAAGAACTTACTCACAGCAAGGCTCCATCTCGTTGCACCTCACCCAGCGGCTCGCTGCAAGATTTTGGCCGGAAGTTCTAATCCCAGACCTACACCCCTAGCCAAACCAACATGGCATATCTGAGATCCAGGCTCTCTTTAAATAATGACAAAAGTTATGAGAGAAATGCACATTAACTTTTTGTTATCTCATAAGCGGCGTGGTGCCGGCTCCTTTTGACCTTTTGACCCCTAAAACAGTTTTTGGGGTCAGAGAACGACATATCCGATATTTGAAGTTCTACCCTTAGAGAAAAAAAGTTTCCCAAATGGACTGTCATTTGGACAAAGCCCCAAAACGTTGGCCCGTTCGGACCCCGAGGCCGGGAAGGGGGCCCTTCCTGTCCCCAAAACTGGCCCCCCTCTCGAGGCCCCCCCTTCTGCCCTCGGTGTCGACCGGCCATGTATTCGGTACGGGGTCCAGTTAGGCCCTAGAATAAGGTAATCAATTTCAGGGCGTAGGACCTTCCGAATCTCCAAAAACTGTTTTTCACCTCACTTTCTGAACCATTAGGTCTTTGCAGGCAACACTTCTGAGGGGCTTTGTCCAACATTGACAGCCATGGGGAAATCCTTTTCCTCTAAGGGCTAGAACTCAATCTCGGATATGTCTTCTTCGGGACACGGAAATGTGTGTAAACATTATCATCCCTAGCATCTCGAAAAGGCCGGAAAGAGGCTGACCTCCAAAACAGTACAGTAAATGTACAATATGACAGAGGTTAGTTTCTAGTCCCCATTTTTTGTGGGATGGAGTTATCATTTTGTGGCTTAAGGTGTGTAGACACAGCCCTGTGCCAAGTTTTTGAAATCTGGGTCCAAAAGTCAAAAGGAAACCACACCTTCACAGGAGCACGCTTATGAATTCAATAGGAACCCTGAGACTGTGTTCATGGTGCTCTCATAACTTTTGTTCATTATTAAAGAGAGCCTGATTCTCAGAGATACATGTTGGTGGCTAGGGTGTGTAGTGGGAAACTTCAGGCCAACATCTGCAAGCGAGCCGCTGTGGACTTGCAACGAGATGGAGCACTTGCTGAGTAATTCTTGTAGGGCCAGTGGCGTAATAGGCCAACATGTCCTTCAACACTCTACGCTTCCAGGCGATTGCAATGGTGCCACACTGAACACATCAAACATGTTGTAGTAATTAGCTGCCAAAATTGGAGGCCTTAATCAAAATGGACACTATTGATTTGCTCCGATAAATTTTGTGACGACAATGCAGTTACATTTAGCATCGCTACACATTGAGCTGAGTCCGAATGCATCCCAAGCATGACACTCCACGGCCCTACATGCCCCCTTACACTACACGGCCCCTGTATTTTACATCGACACCTATGTCTAGGACAAATCTCTCGTGGCACAAGTCGACTTGAATCTCATTGACCTCAGCTGCTAAGGAGGATTCTAAATAACATTTCATTGTCAGCAAAATCATCGGGAACAAATCAATACTGATCATTATTGGATAAAGGCCTCTAAATCGACAGCTAATTACTTCCTGAAACAA
>OLKM01006418.1:0-14330 GCA_900291075.1 Melanogrammus aeglefinus
CGCCGTCTCAGGAGAGAACAGCCCATAATAATCAGGGGGAGGCTAGACTCCAGCGGAGCGGGGTGAAGGCCCACTCCATCCCGTCTCCGATCCTCCAAATTTAATTTTTCATGATTAGAAGTAGGGAACACACACACCGGACACTGTCTGTTGATATCCCAACAATATAATTATTCAGAACTGGCCACACAGTTGCCATGGTATCCATCACCCCATTAACATAATGCTATATAAACCAGTTCTCTTTAAATAGAACAGACATCACGTCCCAGCCTCTGCCTGGCACTCAGAACGGTTCTCAAGTTCAACAACAGACTGTTGGTCCCAGGCCCCGGGGCCCCGGTCAGGGCTAGGGCCCCGGGCCCTAACCGGGGCCAGCCCTGACCGCGTCTCAAGCCAAACCAGATGAAACGTGGACTACTCAATGACAGGCTTTTGTTTTGGTGGCTCTAGATTTTGCACCTGGGCAGCCTTCACCATGACTAGCCCTCACTAACCCCAACTAACCCTAACCATGAATAACCCTCACTATCCCTAATCCTAACCAACCCTAAACCTCACTAGCCCTAACTAAATCTCACTAAGCCTAACCCTCATTCACCTAACGCTAACTAACCCTAGCCTTCACGGACACTAACCCTCACTAACCTGACCCTAACTAACCCTCACTCACCCTCCCCCTCTGTCCAATTCTTTGGTTGCCCTCATCTGGTGAATGGCGGGGTTACATTCAGAAGTCCTAGCGTCAGGTAACCTACTAACCTGACGCTAGCCCCGCAGGGTTACTGCAGTACTAGGAAGTAAGCTAGCTGTTGGAATGAAGCGTCAACCAGACACCTGTTTCTGTTGGATGGCATTGAACTTCAATGGAGAGCAGCACACTTCATGCTGGACTAATTTATATATATATATATATATATATATATATATATATATATATATATATATATATTATATATTTATATATATATATATAAAACACGTGACAACATGAATCATGTTATCATATATTCAACACATGCGACAACATGAATCATGTTATGGATGATCACAACATGAATCATGTCATGTATTCAGCCTGGATGATAACATGAATCATGGTGAAGCTGCCTTTGTGCTCTTCTTCTTATTATAAAGAATAATAATTGTTCAACCTCTCATTAACTAATGAGGGTGATCATAATAGTAATATATCAACAAAGTATTTTCGACTCTCAGCAGAGGGGTTTAAACCAAGGGACTAGTGAAGTTTAACCTTGAGCGTTTGTGCACATTCTAACTTGGAAAGTCTTTCAGGGCGGAGCAGAGGTCCGTCTGCCCTCCGTTGGAAGTCACCCCCTCCAGTGGGACGTAGGCCACGCTCCCTCCGTCAGGCCACGCCCCCGGGTAATTAGCCGCTGATCTGAGGCAGCCTGGCTCTTTCTCTGCCTTTCTCCTTTGGCTTCCTCCTTCTCATTTCAGCTGGCTCTCCTCTGCAGCATCACCATGGATGTCTGCACCTGATTGGTGGAGATGTCATGTCCTCCTTGTCAATCAACTTCCACCACCTGGTAGGGATTGGACAGACTGCTGTGCCGAAGACCGCCCACTGTCCCGCAAGACCTCCTGTTCAACCTACCAAAACTTACTGAGCTGCTGAGGAGCTACAGTATTGGCCCTGTATAAGGACTACTGTGTACCTTAATGGCCAGCTAGTGGTGTTACAGTACCGCCACTATAATAGGAGTACTGTGTATCTGAATGGCTAGCTAGTGGTGTTACAGTACCGCTAATAGGAGTACTGTGTATCTGAATGGCTAGCTAGTGGTGTTACAGTACCGCTAATAGGAGTACTGTGTATCTGAATGGCTAGCTAGTGGTGTTACAGTACCGCTAATAGGAGTACTGTGTATCTGAATGGCTAGCTAGTGGTGTAACTTCAGACTGACTCGGCGCGTACCTTGATGACGTCGTCGATGTCGATCTTGCCGTCCTTGTTGTCGTCGAGGGCGGCCGCGATGCTCTGCAGTTTGTGTTCCGGAATGTTCTGGATCTGCTTCATCACGGCTATGAGCTCGTCGATGCTCACCAGGTTCTCCCTGAAGGTGTGGAAGAGACTGTACAACCATTACTAAACTAGGTCAACTAGGTTAACTCACTAGCTGTACAACCATTACTAACTAGGTCAACTAGGTTAACTCACTAGGTTTACAACCATTACTAACTAGGTCAACTAGGTTAATTCACTAGGTGTACAACCATTACTAACTAGGTCAAGGTTAACTCACTAGGTGTACAACCATTACTAACTAGGTCAACTAGGTTAACTCACTAGGTGTACAACCATTACTAACTAGGTCAACTCACTAGGTTTACAACCATTACTAACTAGGTCAACTCACTAGGTTTACAACCATTACTAACTAGGTAAATTCACATGGTTAACTTACTAGGTTTACAACCACCACTAGTTTAACTCACTAGGTGTAAAACCACTATTCACTAGGATACACTAGGTTTACAACCCCAAGTCACTAGGTTAACCCACTAGGTGTACAACCACTGTTCACTAGGTAAACTCACTAGGTGTAAGACCGTTACTAACTAGGTTAACTCATGAGATTAACTCACTAGGTTAACAACCACCAGTCACTAGCTAAACTCACTAGGTGTCCAACAAGTATTCACTAGGATAACCCACTAGGTTAACTCACGAGGTTAACAACCACCAGTCACTAGGCTAACTCACCTGCCTCACTAGGTGTAAAACCACTACTCACTAGGTTAAATCACTAGGTGTAAAACCACTACCCACTAGTTTAACTCACTATAATTACAACCACTACTCACTAGGTCAACTCACTAGGTTAGTGTATTAACCAACAAATGAAAAGAGTTGATCTAAACACCCTGTGTGGTTATTGTACAAGTAAAGGCAGGGTAGCTACACTATATGAAGACATCGGACTGACTTATATGGAACAAAACTAAGCTATGACGTCATATTTCTCATTTGCGTAATTTATGTTATCTGTTATCGGTCATTGTTATGATGGCCGTTGACTGTTGCTGATCGTCATGTGATTTGATTGGTTGATCCGTACCATATTATACTGTGATTGCATCAGTCTAGCAGCAAGGGTTTTGATTTATATAAACTAGAAACTGCATTTCCATGACACTGCCCGTCACATCAGCGTGAGACGAGCTGTTCTTGTGATTGCGTCGGTCTAGCAATCAAGGCCGTAAGCAGCAGTAGGTGGTAGCGCGGGTTGGCTGCCCTCCTGGCTGAGGCTCAGGGTGTTCCCTGAGCGAGGCGCGAATGTGTGCATGAATGTGTGTAGGAATGGGTGAATTAACGAGTGAATGATAGGCATTATGTGAAGCGCTTCGAGTGGCCAGTGTTTAGAAAAGGGCCGCATGAATGCAGTCCGTTTAAAGACCTATCTGAGGAACAGAACTCCATCACACTCTAGGTGTCATGGCCATCAGCCCCAAAAGGACCACAGCATTGGGGGTCAATGCACTGATTGACCACTTTCGCTGCAAATCCCAACAGGCGAATCGTTCTAATTATGCTTGCATTGCTCTAAACCGCAACATTTAATAACATTTAATAATTGTATTTATTCAGCCTATTAGCCAGGGATCATTGAATCTAGTTTGTCTCTAGTAGTATTATTGGTTATTGTTTATTGCGTCAAAATGTATTAGCCCCTGCCTATAAACAAACTAGCCCCCGTAGCGCCCGCAATCAGAAAAATCTTTGGCGCCACTACTGCCAGTAGTATAGTATTTCAGTTATATACAGTATAAGTATTGTACAATACTGTATTTTAAAATTAGATAGAAGCATTTCCATTGATTACTTTTGAATCAACTTTTAGTAAATTGTCCATCATTTGAAAAACAGTTAGGTATCTAAATGGTTTGTTAATAAATATTTTGCAGAAAACTATTAAATGATTTTATGATGATGATTTTAATAATCCTTAATTTGATAAAGGATTATTACAAATGGTTAAACTAATGCAGAGTAGTAGAGCGAAGCTGGATTGGTAGTTGAAGATCCCCCATTAGCCTCGGTAGCTTACCTCCTTCCACCAGTACATCTATCATGGAATAATCTGAAACAGGTCAGCTGGTTAGCATCCGACCCCAATACATCACACCTCTGTCCTGCCTCTGCTTACTAACCAACCCTTACAGCGCTTTAATCTACCACTAACTAACCCACTTATAGCGCTAAAACTAGCCCCTAACTAACCACCTTATAGCGCTAAAACTAGCCCCTAACTAACCACCTTATAGCGCTAAAACTAGCCCCTAACTAACCACCTTATAGCGCTAAAACTAGCCCCTAACTAACCATCATACATAGATAAAACTAGCCACTAACTAAGCACCTTATAGCGCTAAAACTAGCCACTAACTAACCACCTTATAGTGCTAAAACTAGCCACTAACTAACCACCTTATAGTGCTAAAACTAGCCACTAACTAACCACCTTATAGCGCTAAAACTAGCCCCTAACTAACCACCTCATAGCGCTCAAACTAGCCCCTAACTAACCATCATACATAGTTAAAACTAGCCCCTAACTAACCACCCCTTTATACGCTAAAAAGTAGCCACCACTACCAACTAACCCTTCATACAGCGTTAAAACTAGCCACTAAACCTAACCACCTTACAGCCGCTATTAACTTAACCGCTAACTAACCTAAATACAGCACAATATAACTAACTACTAAATTACCACCATTACAGTGCTATAACTTACCCGTAACTAACTAACTTACCAACCATATAAGAGCTATAAACTACCCACTACACTAACCAACCGACACACCGCCATATAGAGCTATAACTAACCACTAACTATCCCCGATCCAGCGCCATAACTAACCACTAACTATCCCTGATACAGCGCCATAACTAACCACTAACTATCCCCGATACAGCGCCATAACTAACCACTAACTATCCCCGATACAGCGCCATAACTAACCACTAACTATCCCCGATACAGCGCCATAACTAACCACTAACTATCCCCGATACAGCGCCATAACTAACCACTAACTATCCCCGATACAGCGCCATAACTAACCACTAACTATCCCCGATACAGCGCCATAACTAACCACTAACTATCCCCGATACAGCGCTATAACTAACCACTAACTATCCCCGATACAGCGCTATAACTAACCACAACAACACGCTGTGCGTCGTCTCGTCGGTCCAGTGTTGTCTGACGACCTTTGACCCTGACCCTTACCCCAAAGGTGGGCTGCTGCCCTGCTCCAGCTGTCCGTCCAGCACCTCCTTGTCCTTCTCCAGCACCTCCTTGTCCTTCTCCAGCTCCCCGATTATCTTCCCCACACGGAGGATCATGCGGTCCACGCGCTTGGCCAGACGCTTGCTGGCCTTGGACTCCTCCACCACCTCCTCCTGGCCCGTCTTAGACAGCTCCTTCTTCATCTCCTCCAGGTCCTGTGAACGGTTAGACACCTCCCGTGTTACACCTCCCGTGTTACACCTCCCGTGTTACACCTCCCGTCTTACACCTCCCGTCTTACACCGCCTCATCTCCACCTCCTGCGTTACAACTCCATGCTACACCTCCTATGTAACACATCATGTTTTACAAATCATATTTTACACCACCTACGTTACACCTCCTGTGTTACACCTCCTATGTTACACCTCCTGTTACACCTCCTATGTTACACCTCCTATGTTAATCTTGAGGTGTCGAGTATCGTCTGGTAGTGTCTAGTAGTGCCTAGTAGTGTGTGTAGGAGTGTGTAGTAGTCTGTAGTAGTGTGTAGGTCTGTAGTAGTGTGTAGTAGTTAGTGCCGTATGGTGGTGTGTAGTAGTAGTGTGTAGGTCTGTAGTAGTGTGTAGTAGTTAGTGCCGTATGGTGGTGTAACTAGGTGACACTCAAGTTGTTTCAGGGTGTTTTTGTGAACTACAAAATAGCACGGTCGCATAATTATGTGAATTGATACAAATCCACCAGGGGCAGCATTGTACTTTGAAAGCTGGTGTGCAGCATGTCCTGGACTACAAGGGCAGAAGGAAAGGATGCACAGCCAATTAGTCAAATCAGGCCTACTCTTGATTTGTAAAACTAACTATTCATATGGGCTCTAAGCTAACATTGTTTGAGGCAAATGTGGATGTGAATGGATGTTTCACAATGTTGGTCATGGTGTTAAGCCAGTTAAGATTGAGGGACTTCATTTATAGATCAAGTCAACCCCCCTCGCGGGCTCCGTAGCCCGGCCGCGGCCAACCGAAACGTTGCTCTGTTCGTCAATATAAGCTAACAGAGCCGCACTGTACCGCAACGACCCGTAGCGCACCGCTCGGTGGAAACGAGGTATACGACTGAGCGGGTTCATTGGTTCTCGTAGCCTAGACTTCAGGGGATAACCCCTCCCTCCGGGCTGCTCCACGGGCAGGACTCCTGCCTATTGGTTCATAGCACCACCAGGGCTCCAGCTTATCCCTGAACAGACGTAGGCGGGATCCAGATCCCTTAGCTACAGGGTATCTGCTGGTTTCAGCAAGTCAAATTTAAGACTTTTTAAGACCTTTTTAATACCACCTTGAATAAAATTTACGACCTGAAACACGCGATGGTGGGGGTTGGCAACAGACGCGAGCGAACTTTGGAAACGAACGTCTTCCAGCCAACTGTTCTTGAATTTGCACCTACCCATTGTCGCAGACTAGCTAGCAAGCACGCAGATAATCATTTATATATGCAGCTAGCAAGAAAGAAGCCTCTCTACATGTCCGTCCTGAAAAGTCCCACGAGAAAAATAAAAAAATAAATAGTCCTGCCCGACAAATTTATAAGACTTTTTAAGACTTTTTAAGGATGCGCGGACACCCTGTAGCTATTCATACCCACTCCTCTTTCGTCCTCTCTCCCATATAACATTACATAAACAAAGGCATTAAAGTAGCCATATTTAAGGACATTAATCAGCAGTCTGGACAATCTACATTTTTTATTCTAAACAATGTTAAGGAGGATCTTACTCCCTCTCCTCACTGGAGACGCCTCTGTTGGTAGTAGTGTGTAGGAGTGTGTAGTCGTGTGTGTAGTAGGGTCTAGTAGTGTGTAGTGTGTGTAGTGTGTGTAGTAGGGTCTAGTAGTGTGTAGTGTGTGTAGTAGGGTCTAGGAGTGTGTAGTGTGTGTAGTGTGTGTAGTAGGGTCTAGTAGTGTGTAGTGTGTGTAGTAGGGTCTAGGAGTGTGTAGTGTGTGTATTGTGTGTAGTAGGGTCTAGTAGTGTGTAGTGTGTTTAGTAGGGTCTAGGAGTGTGTAGTGTGTGTAGTAGGGTCTAGGAGTGTGTAGTGTGTGTAGTAGGGTCTAGGAGTGTGTAGTGTGTGTAGTAGGGTCTAGGAGTGTGTAGTGTGTGTAGTGTGTGTAGTAGGGTCTAGGAGTGTGTAGTGTGTGTAGTAGGGTCTAGGAGTGTGTAGTGTGTGTACCTCATTGTACTCCTGGACGTCATCCTTCAGCTCCTCCAGCTCTTCCTTCTCCAGGGTGAGGAGTCTCTTCTGCTCCTTCAGCTTGGAGCAGGCGTCACTCAGCAGGTCGATCTCCTCCTTGGTGATCTCCTCCCCCTGCAGCAGGACCACAGCTCAAATACAAACCCCTCCTGTCCTCCCATCACCTCCCGGTCCTCCCACCACCTCCTCTCCTCCCACCACCTCCTCTGCTCCCATCACCTCCTCTCCTCCCATCACCTCCCGGTCCTCCCATCACCTCCTCTCCTCCCACCACCTCCTCTCCTCCCACCACCTCCTCTCCTCCCATCACCTCCTCTCCTCCATCACCTCCTCTCCTCCATCACCTCCTCTCCTCCATCACCTCCTGGTCCTCACCCCCCACTGATCCTAGTTATATCTATAGTGTGTATATCTATAGTGTGTATATCTATAGTGTGAATATCTATAGTGTGAATATAGTGTGTATATCTATAGTATGAATACCTTTAGTGTATCTATAGTGTGTATATCTATAGTGTGAATATAGTGTGTATATCTATAGTGTGTATATCTATAGTATGAATACCTTTAGTGTATCTATAGTGTGTATATCTATAGTGTGTATATCTATAGTGACATTACCTTGATGCCCTCCAGGTTGGGGGCGGAGTCTCGGAGCATGTCGTTGGAGGCCGAGGAGTCGCTCAGCAGTTCTCCTTCCTGTGGAACGAACCACCGACACAATACTCAGACCTCAAGTAAACGTCTTGTTCATTCAATAACTGCTACTCAAGCAATGCCCTAGTGATGGAGACTAGCATGTAGCTCCTCTAACAGCCTGTAGGGGGCTCACTAGAGACTAGCATGTAGCTCCTCTAACAGCCTGTAGGGGGCTCACTAGAGACTAGCATGTAGCTCCTCTAACAGCCTCTAGGGGGCTCACTAGAGACTAGCATGTATTTCCTCTAACAGCCTCTAGGGGGCTCACTAGAGACTAGCATGCAGTTCTCCTAACGGCCCCTAGGGGGCTCAAGTCGAACGCAAAAAGACCCGCCACCATTCAAAGTCAATGGATTTACTTCTCGTTTAACAAAGGAAATGCATTTGGTCTTCATTTGGTTAGACACCCACTGGCTGGTTCATCTGTCTAGGGTTTATTTTGATGCGTCCCATGAGACACTTGTATATCATTAAAAAGATATTAAGGGTTGAATAATTAATGAGTTATGGACATAGAATAGTGCAAGGGGCCCTCAATGTTCAGCTAGGGGCCGCTCTGCTGCTGGTATTAAACAGCTCAACCACGTTCCACAGTGTGAAATACCGTCTTCATAACAGCTGTGTAAACCAACACTCGAGTTAGCGTCTAAGATAGAAACCCAGGGAGGGGTCATGGGGGGGTGCAGTACCCTGATGGTCCTCTGGGCGGCGTCGGCCAGCCTCTCCATCTCTCGCTCCTTGTTGTCCTGGCGGATGACGGCCTCCTCCTGCAGGGTGCTCTCCACCTTGCTCTTGTGGTCCACCTTGGAGAGCTCCATCTCAGCCGCCATCAACTCCGCTTCCCTGGTCTGGACCGAGGCCTCCAGCCGGTCAGTGCACCTCTCTCTGTCTGTCTGTCTGTCTGTCTTTCTGTGTATGTGTCTCTCTTTCTCTGTGTGTGTCTGAGTCTGTCTCTCTTTTTCAGTGTGCGTGTGTGTCTGTCTCTTACTAAGTGTGTGTCTCTTTCTCAGTTTGTGTGTGTGTGTGTGTCTCTTTCTCAGTGTGTGTGTGCGTGTGTGTGTGTGTGTGTGTGTGTGTGTCTGTGTGTGTGTGTGTGTGTGTGTGTGTGTGTGTGTGTGTGTGTGTGTGTGTGTGTGTGTGTGTGTGTGTGTGTCTCTCTCTTTCTCAGTGTGTGTGTGTGTGTGTCTCTTTCGCAGTGCGTGTGTCTGTGTGTGTCCCTTTCTCAGTGTGTGTGTCTCTTTCTCAGTGTGTGTGTCTCTTTCTCAGTGTGTGTGTGTCCCTTTCTCAGTGTGTGTGTGTGTGTGTCTCTTTCTCAGTGTGTGTGTGAGTGTGTCTCTTTCTCAGTGTGTGTGTGTCTTTCTCAGTGTGTGTGTGTGTGTGTGTGTGTGTGTGTGTGTGTGTGTGTGTGTGTGTGTGTGTGTGTGTGTGTGTGTGTTGTGTGTGTGTGTGTGTGTGTGTGTGGTGGTACGTACCACCATCTCGGGCAGGGTCTGCAGGGTGGTCTTGAGCTGGTCAGCGGGGGACAGCGTGTCGGGGAGGAACATGGCTCTGGACAGCAGCAGCAGGGAGGTGGGGATCTGCTGCTTCAGGTGGAGCTCCAGCCACTGGGACCAGGGACAGACATCACATACATCATGTATACATTATGTATACATTACATAGGATAATAGACATTATATACATTATGTATACATTACATAGGATATGATAGACATCATATACATTATGTATACATTACATAGGATATGATAGACATCACATACATTATGTATACATTACATAGGATATGATAGACATCATATACATTATGTATACATTACATAGGATATGATAGACATTATATACATTATGTATACATTACATAGGATATGATAGACATTATATACATTATGTATAATATATACACTACATAGGATATGATCTAATGTTATATCATATACATTATAGAGGATATATTATATCAAACACATTATATAGGATCTTATATTATCATATACATTAAATAGGATATGATGTGTATTATATGATACATTATATATGATATAAACATTTTATGGGATCTAATGTATATTATATCATATACATTATAGAGGATATTATGTTCATTATATAAGATATACATTATACTGTATATGATATACATTATATAGGATCCAATATTACATGATACATTATATAGGGTATGATGTGATGAGGGATATTCAATCCCCTGAAGGCTGTCCTTGTCCTTACACGGCTAACTACCAAACACATCCATCATTTGACACAAAATATACCAGAACACAATGATCTAATAGACCATGTGTCCTATGGCAGCACCGTGTGATTCTGCCGTACCCTATAGTGATGTCATAGCTAATGTGATGATGTCATATACGACGGGGTTACCTGGCTGAGCTGCTCCCGGAGGCGGACCTCCGTGACTCCCAGGGACCTCATCCCCCTGACCCGGCAGGCCGCCTGCACCTCCGTCACGTTCAGACTCTCCACCCCCTCCTCCGCGATCAGCTACACACGCACACACACGCACACAACACACACACACGCACACAACACACACACGCATACAACGCACACGCACACGCACCACACACACACACACACACACACACACACACACACACACACACACACACACACACACACACACACACACCACACACACACACACACACACACACACAACACACACACACACACACACACACACACACACACACGCGCATTAGTAAGCCAGATATCAAAAAAGTCTTGTGCTGCGCGCTTTTTACTTTGGTGAAACATGTTCAGAAGACAGGGGAGGGGGGCTTTTTTATTTGTGGAGCAGACCTTGTCGTCGGCTCGGATGGTTGCGCAGCTTCCATGATGAGCTGGAAGCGCAGGGAAGTTTGTTGGGTGCCGATGGGACTGCAGCTCCAGCAGCCGGCAGCAAGCGCCACCAGCTGGGGCGCGCGTCAGGTTGTCCAGGGTCAGCTCGTCCTCAAACAGCTTGGAGAAGCGCAGGATCTGCTCGTTGCTGGGCCGCTCGCCGGAGTCCCTGATCTGGGACAGGGCACCGTCAGATCATCACCGACATCATCATCTATCACCACACATCATCTATCACCAGTACCACCGACATCATCATCTATCACCGCACATCATCTATCACCAGCACCACCTACATCATCGTCTATCACCACCCAACATCATCTATCACCACACATCATCATCTATCACCAGCACCACTGACATCATCATCTATCACCACACATCATCACCCATCACCAGCACCCAGCACCACCGACATCATCATCCATCACCAGCACCACTGACATCATCATCATCTATCACCACCCATCATCATCTATCACCACCAACATCATCATCATCTATCACCACCGGCATCATCATCTATCTCCAGCAACACCGACATCATCATCCATCACCACCCAACATCATCTATCACCAGCAACACCGACAATCATCATCCATCATCATTCAATCTATCACCAACATTCATCATCTAATCACCCCCCCCAATCATCATCATCCATCTATACCCACCCCATCAATCATCTATCCCCAAAACACCACCAACCACTGGACACCATCATTTCTATCAGCCCCACATATCATCATCCTATCACCACACCCATCACCATCTGCCCCCCCCCCCCGACATCATTTCATCTACATTTAACCCTACATCATCCATATCAATCCAGCCCCACCAAAGCCAACACCACGCCTGGACGGGGACCCCCCCACTGGGGGGGCTCAGGTTCACCACCTCTAGGACCCCTTTGAGAAGGAAGAGCTGTAATTTCACTCCTGTGTGTGGTTGTGTTGTGTGTTGTGTGTGTGTTGTGTGTGTGTTGTGTGTGTGGTGTGTGGTGTGTGTGTGTGTGTGTGTTGTTACCATCTGGAAAGAAGGGTGGAGAACTTCCTTGGTGACGCCTGCTCTTAGAGGGCCTTGTTCCTCAGGGCCGATCCTCCCACACCGTGGTCCTGGAGGAACTTGGCCAATTCTCCAAGCTTCACGCGGCAAGCTTCCTTCTTTCAGACGGCTCCTCCTACACCAAACCACCCACCCCGCACGGTTACCACATGACACATCGTTGTTACCTCCTTGGCACTTATTGTATGTCATACGTCCTGGCACTCGCCGTTATTGTAAAGTCACTTTGGGTTTAAAGCGCGTCTGCTAAAGGCCCCTAAAATGTAACGTAATGGACCTCAACCTCCACCGCCGACTTGGACCCTATGTGGAAGTGCCACCGCTAACCCTTTCCTCTCTCTGCCACGCCGCCTTCCATCCGCTGACCTCTGCTGTCTGGAGCAGCCAGGCGCAATTTCCCTGACTGCACTTTGCCAGTACTTTCAACAATTAAAACACAGAGATGAATACGTTTATTTATTAAGTAGGACCCGTGTTAGAAGCTGAGTGGCCGAAGATGGAGTAGTCTAATTGTTGACCGTTTCCTTTCTTAATTGATGGGCATCCTTTGAGTGAAATGTAGAATGGGTACTGGGTCGTGTGGTTCGCACCTCTCTGAAGTAAGAAAGCCTTTATGTAATTCCAGAGTAGATTTAATGGGCCTTTATTCTTCCATAGGGGAGCCGCTGGGCATGTTTCTGTACTACACAGCAGAGTGGTTGTGGTGTGCGGTTTGTCTGATTTGTGGCCTGTGACTGTGGAGGAGTGGTGAGTACGCCGTGTGTGAGGTACGCCGCGCGTGTGTGTGGTGTGTGTGTTGTGTGTGTGTGTGTGTTGTGTGGTGTGTGTGTGTGTGTGTGTGGTGTGGTGTGTGTGTGTGTGTGTGTGTGTTTGTGTGTGTTGTTGTGGTGTGTGTGTGAGTGCGCGGTACCTTCTTTGGACTTTGGTTTCAAAGGTGGAGGGCAAGCATTGTTGGGGGAAGAGCTTGAGGGCGACGGGAAAGCAGGAAACCTCCATGGAAGGGAACGATGATGAACACACCAGGAAGGGGAAAGGAGTCGGAAACACGGTCCGCGCACACGTTCCCCGGCAGGAAACTGGACAACACACAAAAAGGTTCTTCATCTTCATTTCACACCATTCAGGAAAATAATAATAAGTGAGTTCTCATGAATTAAAACATTTGTCTCCCTTGTCCTAACAAGTATCAAGACCTTAACAACATATTTAACCAGGTTTGCTACAGGAGGATTCCACCAAGCTAAAAGGTCACAGTTCAACCACCACTGCAGCAGGTAGGGACTGGGTGACCGTTTCACACCTAAAGCTATAAAAGCGTTTGGGAGCGATAAAACGCCCTTTCACTATCTATTTAGACATTTAACAGCTTTACAGACCGCTTTGTAAGGCTGTAAATGGGGAGTTGAAATCAGCTCAACTCTATATGGCAAATGAGGCTAGCAGCGTTTTCGGCTGTAAATATGACCGGCAGCCAACATCAGAATGCAGATGTCTTCGGCCGGCGTGGGTCCCAGTTCAAACATACCGCGCCAGAGCGATATGGAAGCCGTGGATTACTTTTTTGAACAAGCGTTTGCGTTTTGGAGCAATTCAAGGGAATCTTGCGTCTTATAGCTTTTTTGGTTGTGAAACGCACAGAGCTGCTCTAGAAAGGCCTACAGGGTAGGGCTTTAGGAGAGCCGCTTCTAGAAAGGCCTACAGGGTAGGGCTTAGAGCTGGCTTCTAGAAGGGCCTAACAGGTAGGGCTTTTTAGGGCTTGCTCTAAGAAAGGCCTTACAGGTTAAGGGCTTAGGGCTGCCTCTTAGAAGGGGGGCCTACAGGTTAGGCCTTAGAGCCGCTCTAGAAGGCCTACAGGTTAGGGCCTTTAGAGCTGCGCGCCATAGGAGGGCCTACAGGTAGGGCTTAGAGCTGCTGCTCTAGAAAGCCTACAAGGTTAGGGCTTAGAGCTGCCCCTCTTAGGAGTTCAGGGAGCGGCCAGGGGACAGGAAAGAAGGGCCTCACTGGCGCCGCTCGCGGCGGGGGACAACAAGGCGGCTTGCCGTTGAAGCCACCCTCCACAGCATGCGCCCTGCGATGGTGGTGTCCGATCCACAGCAGGCGGAAGCCGTGGTAGTAGTGCTTGAACTCCGTCCGCCACCCACTGGGCCTTCACGGTGTGCGCCGGGCCGGCCCCGCCTCCGC